>CAWTZC010001305.1:0-26497 GCA_963919715.1 Microtus obscurus
AAATTTCATGATGCCATTGTTTTGTGGGTTTTTTTTTTTGCCCCTGACTAAAATTCATTGTGTAGATATACAACAATTTCTTCATTCATTCTTTGAGTGAGGGGACATCTAGGTTGTTTCCAGGATCTGCCTATTAAAGAATGCTATAAACATAGTTAAAAAAGTCTCCTTAAGGTGTGGTTGAATGTCCTTTGGGGATAGCATGATTAATAAAAACCCAGAGACAGAAATTGTGGTTCAACCCAAAGGTCAGAAAAGCAAAGGAGTCAGCAACTGGCTCTTACTCTATCAGAGTCCAAAAGACTTCAGGAATTTCAGAATGAGACTGTGAATGAAAGCAGTCTCCTCAAGTTTTATATTCCACTCTGGTGCTTTGATTAAAGGCATGTACCACCACATCCTGGATTCTAAGGCAAACTAGAGTGGATACTGGGATTAAAGGTGTATGTCACCACTGCCTAGTATATAAGGCTAATCAGTGTGTCTGTTTTACTCTCTGCACTTCAGGCAAGATTTATTTACTAAGATAAAAATGAGATATTTCTACATTTGGGTGTATTACTAAGAATGGTATTACTGGGTCTTGAGATATACTGATTTTCAATTTTCTGAGAAGCCTCGATACAGATTTCCAAAGTGCAAGTTTGCACTCCTACCAGCAGTGGAAGATGATTTCCTTTACTCCACATCCTTTCCAACATATGCTGTTATTAGCGATTTTGATTTTGGCCATTTTGTGATCCAAGTGTGACATGAAAGAGAACCTGACAAATGGCTCCATCCTCTGTTGCCAAAGCTAATTTGATGATAGTGAGGGCAACAACCATGTAGTTATGGAGCACTATAGGGAGACTGGCTACCCATTAGCTGTTAAACTGGGCACTATCACAACCAATGGAGCCGATTTCCAGTCATATGATGAGGATGATATGGTTCTGGACCCTATCATGGCAGAGCACTTGTCCCACTTCGGCTGAAGACAGACGGACAAGACTGAGCTGGAGATAGACAGGAACCAGAGGATTGGTGAATGGGAGCTGATCCAGGAGTCAGGTGGCCACTCAAGCCTCTGTTTGAGCCTGATTACACAGGCATTTGGAGCATGGGGAACAGCTGCTACCTCAACTCTGTGGTGAAGATACTCTTCAGCCCCCTGACTTCCAGAGGGAATATGTGGATAAACTGGAGAAGATATTACAGAATGCCCCAACAGACTCTACCCAAGAGTTCAGCACCCAGGTGGCCAAACTTGGTCATAGTCTTCTCTCTGGAGAATACTTCAAGCCTGCTCCCATCCCACTAACCATTCCCTCCACTCTCCCACTTCCCGCACCTTTTTTCAATCCCAGCCGACCATCCACTCCTCAGAGAGGGTAAGTCAACAAAGTCTGACACATCACTCTAGGGAAGAGGACCGAGGGCTCTGCCCCCTAATTATAGGCTTAGAAAAATATCCCTCCAAAAGGAATGGGATCCAAAACACCAGTTAAAGCACCAGGGATAAATCCTGGTCCTAGTGCTAGTAGCCCCATAGATTGCCCAAGTCACACAACTGTCACTAACATTCAGTGGACCCTAGTTTGGTCCTATGCATCTTCCCCCTGTTATCAGTCCAGAGTCAGTGAGCTTTCACTAGGTCAGGTCAGTTTCTGTGGGTCTCCCCATTATGGTCAAATCCCTTTTGCTTCAATTATTGCTCCTCCCTCTCTTGGACTGGCCTGTGGAAGTTTGGTCATTGCTTATCTGTGAATGTGTGAATCTGCCTCCATCATTGCTGGATGAATTTCTATGATGACAACTAAGGTAATCATAAATCTGATTACAAGCAAAGGTCAGTTCAGGCACCTTCTCCACTATTCTTGTGGAGTCATTCTTGTGGATTCCTGAGAATTTCCCTAGAGCCAGATTTCTCTCTAGTCCCATAATGTCTCCCTCAATCACAATATCACTTTCCTTGCTCTCCCTCTCTGTCCTTCCCTCATCTCAACCATCCAGATACCTCATGTTCTCCTCCTCCCTCTCATTTGCTCCTCCCCTCCCCTCCTGCCCTCTGTTCTCCCCACTCCTAATTTTCTTAGGAGATCTTGTCTATCAGGCAGAGGACCGATCTTCAAAATATACGAAGAATTCAAGAAACTAGACATCAGAATACCAGATAATCCTATAAAAATGGGATCGAGATCTAAACAGAGTATTCTCAAGATAGAATTACAAACTGCTGAAAGACACTTAAGGAATTGCTCAATATTCTTAGCCATCAGGAAGATGAAAATCAAACAACTCTGAGATACCATCTTACACATGTCAGAATGGCTAAGATCAAATACACTGATGATAGCTCATGCTGGAGAACATCCCTCTATTGCCAGTGAAAGTGCAAACTTGTACAGTCACTTTGAAAATCAGTCTGGTGGTTTGTCAGAAAATTAATAATCAATCTTCCTCAAGACCTAACAATCTTATTCTTGGGCATATACCCAAAGGATGCACAATCATACCACAAAAACATTTGTTCAACTTTATCTTCCACAATCAAAATTTCTAGGAGTTTGAATATCACAAAAATGGAGTAAAGAAATCCACAAAAAGACTAAGAAAAAAATAGGGTGTGGAGCTTTGAAATGAGCCTTATGATGACAATCATGCCCAGGATTCCCAGCACAGTGGCTATGTTTATCGTAAGGAAGAGGGGAAGAGGGCTCCTGGAGGTCCAGGTATTCTAAGAAGTCTATGAGGATAAAGATCAACACACGCATGGATTTGATAGTAGAAAACCTATAAATATCATTATAGATTGATACTCAAACTATTTGAATCAAATATTTTATTCATTTATTTTCCCTTAAAATGTTGTATAAGTACTGAGTAGGATTTTAAGTGTATTTTGTATTTCAAAATTTATGTGGGTTTTTAGATGATTTATCTAAGTATATGAAGGAAATTTAAGTTTCATATTGAGAACTATGAAAAAGAAATAATAAGTATTGACAAATTTTTACATTTAACTCTACATTGACCTTTTTATTGGGAAGTTTTTTTTGTATAAACATAAAAATACAATTTCTATGAAGCTTTTTGTTTTTCTTGTTGGAGGTTAGAATTTCATCATATAAAGCTAGCTTTGCAGACCTGACTTCCTTTCGTCTTTCTCTGGGTACTGGTATTAAAAATATCCACCAGTACACACGGTTTCATTTCTTATATATTATGGAATCTAGCACATATCACTTACATTTCATAGTGTAATTTATATTTGCCTAAACTACTGCAACAAATATGTATTTTTATAAATATGCATATAATGCTTTTGCAATATTTCAATGTGACTTTATATCTATAATTGCTTATTAATTTCTATTTGGATAATTCATAAAATCATTTAGGTAATTTTAGATCATTTCTACCCCAGTAGATCATAACAGTGTGTAATTATATCAAACTGATATAAATTTTTTAGTCACTAAAATGAACTACTTGTAATAATAACAGAGCAGTAATCGCCAAAAAACAACAAAAACAACAACAACAAAAAACAATGGCTTCATGAAATTTGAGGGTAAATGGAAGGAACTAGAAAAAAAAATCATCCTGAGTACAGTTATCCAGACCCCAAAATACAAACACGGTATGAACTCGGTATATATGAACTCACTCTACCTGTGCCCCCACCTGACTGCTATCTCCTTCTGCCCTTCCCCTTCCCCCTCCCCTCCTCCTCCTCCCCCTCCTCCTTCTCCTCCTCCTCCTCCTCCTCCTTCTTCTTCTTCTTCTTCCTCTTCCTCCTCTGTCCTGGGACTAGCTCTTGTAGTCCAGGCTGACTTCGAACTCCCAGAGATCTGCCTGCCTCTGCCTCCACCTCCCAAGTGCTGGGATTAAAGGCGTGTGCCACCACCAACCAACCATTCTCCTTTACTGTGTGCTGAAGTATAAAAGCTCATTGGTCTTGGTTACGACGGTCACTGTGTTTTACAGCATGGTCATCCCTATGCTCAATCCTCTTATTTACAGCCTAAGAAATAAGGATGTGAAGGACACCGTCAAAAAAATTGATTCATACGAAACTGGTATCTCACTCAGTGTAGACACACATGCATGCCATACACAAAAGCACATAGCAGAATACTCAGGAAGATAATGGTACTTAATAGGCTCAGCCATCTCAAGGAGTTTTTCAAGGCCATTTCCAAGGTTGTATAACTCAGACAAATTTCTGGAAAAGACAAAACTCTTCAGGGGGAGCTGCCTACAACTTCATCAGACAGCACCAAGAAAATAGCTTTTTGTGAACTGTCATCAGTTCTCATGTGAGACTTTTGGCTATGATTTCAAGGCACCTATTCCCCACACCTCTTTCCTTTAAGTAAGGACAGAAAATTCATTGGCCCACCCAAAATAGACATGAGGGAATTTTTTCCTTTATAATTTCTACTGTCAAAAATAAATCTGGGGTGAATAAACACTATTGACCTTGTACCAGGAAAATTTACTTAGCATCTATATATTTAAAAAAATCCATGGTGCCTTAAATAATATCATATATTTAAAACAAATCCCAACACTAAAATCTATCATGAGTTTATGCCATAAAGACCTCAGGAACTTGAAATTAAAGATGATTAGATGATTACTAAATTCAAATCTTTTATTAGACTATTAAACATTACATGTGATTTTTTTTGGCTGTATATAAATATTGCAAAATTTTATAGCCTTTATATTAGTATCTCTGTTGAATCTTGATAATGAATATATCATATTTTCAAAAATGTAGAATATATAGATATTCAATAGGATAATCAAGTTTAAGACAAGAAATCATATATGGTTCAGTGGACTTCTAATATGGTTAGATGTTAAGGTTTATCTGTACACCCTAAAATTCACTTCTATATATTAAATACTATAGAGAATGACTAAATAGGAAAAAAGAAAATACAAAGGGACAATGATAATATTGATTTTTAAATCATAAACATAATTGACAAATCTTCAAAAAAACTAAAAAAGAGAGGCAACAAAATTATTAAAGTTTGAAAATAAAAAACAAAATATTGCAGCATTTGTGGATGAAATTCAGACGTTTGTTAGGGAATAATTGGAAACCTATGTTTAAATAAAATAAAATAATAGAGACATTTCTTAATGCTTATAAACTTCCAAATGTAAAACAAGATGAATCCAGGTTCAATATGAGAGGATTTGCCTTGTCTTATTTTAACTAGTTTTATACTCTTTTCCTGTAGTTCTCTTGGAAACCTGCTCTTTTCTTGAAGATGAAAGGAGGAGAAGTGGATGCAGGGGAGAAGAAAGGTTGTGGGAAAAGCTGGGAGGAGTGGGTGGAGTAGAAAGTGAGGTTAGGATGTATGGTATTAGAGGAGAATCCATTTTCAATAAAATTAAAATAATTCAACTGCTAGCAGATGGAGTACAATGTGGCTATAAACACAAACAAACAGAGACACTAATGAGAAAAGAAGCACTCAAATATCTCTATTTCCAAATGGTATGATCCTACATATAAGAGACCATGAAGACTCTCCCATTTCCCCTTCCCAGGGAGTTTCGAATGTCTCCCTTTGTGTTCCCGTCTTTTTACCAAGCCTTTTTGGGTTTGTGGATTGTCACATGAATATCCTTCACTTCAGCAATAATATTCATTTATAAGTGAGTATACCATATTTGTCGGAGTCTGTGTTACCTCACTCAGGATGATTTTTTTTTTTAGTTCTATCTATTTGCCTTCAGATTTCATGATTTCATTGTTTTTGACAGCTGAGTAATACTCCATTGTGTAAAGGTACTATATTTTCTTTTTTTTTTAAGAAAAAAATCATTTAATAGAAGAACAATAAAACAAGAACTTCAAAATACTATGAAATTCATTGCAGAAATAAAATTAGATTATCATGCCTTTAACATCTTATTCGTTGAATCATAAAAGTTCAGAGGAAAGTGTCTAAGCACCCTTGTAAAACAAACAGATATGGAATACAATGAATGGAGAAAACGAAGGCGTCTCAGCTTGTAATTAGCATATAAAAGAATTCTATGGAGCATACTATGGCATTCTCATGTAATGAGAAAAACATCTGGAAAATCGGAGTACAGGAAATCATACTGTTCTGAGTGCCAACAAGCAGACTGGAATGGAAGCTGTGTGTCTCCATTTCATCTGCCTGAGGACTTCCAACTCAATAATTAGTTGTATCGTACTTATTATTTACCCAATATCTAGTGGCCTTTTAACAGGTAGCCTTTTGACTTAAGGCTTTTTCTGAGAGAAGCAATATTAGATTGTTAAGTAAATAAAAAAGATCCCTAGTGTTCTTTTACATAAAACACTTGTACATAATTTTAGATAATTATGATATAGAAAACTAGAAAATTTATTTATAATAAATAATACCTTACTATAGTATCAATAGCAGGTTGCTAAGGGAGCCTTGCACATGGTATGACTCAGTCACACATTCTAGAAGGAATCTTTAAATCACACACGCACACACACACATTTTCATGAATAACCTAGAAACTTCATTCTTAGAAGGTATCTTTTTTTTTGAAGTTTTATTTTTTTATTGAAAGAAAAAAAAATTCCCACCTTCTCCCAGCCTCCCATTTCCCTCCCACTCCCCCCACTCCTCTCCCCCTCCCTCTCCAGTCCGAAGAGCAGTCAGGGTTCCCTGAAACACTATCCTGAGTGAGGTATCCCAGACCCAAAACGAGGAACACGGGATGTACTCACTCATAATTGGTTTCTAGACACAAATAATTGTCATTGAGTCTATATTCTGTGATCCTAAAGAAGATAATTAAGAAGGTGAACCCAAAGAAAAACATATAGTTATTATCCTGGATATGGGAAGTAGACAAGATTGCCAGGCAAAAAATTGGGAACTTGGGGGTGGGGTGGGACTGGGGTAAGGGGAGATATGGAAAGAATAGTAAGAAGGGGAGAATGGGGGGAACTTGGGGAAACAGGATGATTGGGAGAAAAGAAGGTTGGATAGAGGAGCAGGGAATCACATAACTTAATTAAGGCAGTCATCTTAGGGTTGGCAAGAGACTTGAACCTAGAGGGGCTCCCAGGTACCCAGGGCGATATCCCCAGTTAGCTCCTTGGGCGGCCGAGGATAGGGAACCTGAAATGACCCTATCCTATAGCCATTTCGTCTTGCATATCACCATAGAACCTTCGTCTGGAGATGGATGGAGATAGAGACAGAGACCCACACTGGAGCATCAGACTGAGCTCCTAAGGTCCCAATGGGGAGCAGAAGGAGGGAGAACATGAGCAAGGTAGTCGGGACCACGAGGGGTGCACCCACCCACTGAGACGGTGGGGCTGATCTAGTAGGAGCTCACCAAGGCCAGCTGGACTGTGACTGAAGAGGCATGAGATAAGACCGGACTCTTTGAACATGGCGGACAATGAGGGCTGATGAGAAGCCAGAGACAATGGCAAGGGGTTTTGATTCTACTTTATGTTCTGGCTTTGTGGGAGCCTAGCCAGTTTGGATGTTCACCTTCCTATATTTTCTTTATTCATTCCTTGGTTAAGGGACATTTAAGTTTTTCCAGTTTCTTGCTATTTTCAATAAAACTGCTATGAACACAATTGAGTAAGTGTTTTTGTGGTATCATTGAGGATCCTTTAGGTATATGTCCAAGAGTTGTATAATTATACCTTGGGGTAAATAGACTCCTAATTTTCTGAGAAACTGCCATATTGATTTCCAAAATGGCTGTGCAAGTTTGCAGTAGAGGAGTGTTCCCTTTGCTCTGCAATTTCTCCAGCTTGAGTTGTCAATTGTATTTCTGGTCTTATCCATTCTGTCTCATGTAAGGCAGAATCCCAGAGTCATTTTGATTTGCATTGCCCTGATGGCTTTTGTAGCTGGACTGGGGGTTGTTTGGGATGAAAACAGAGGGATGAGGTGGGGAAGGGGTGGTGAGAGTATTGCAAGAACTGACTGGGATTCTTTGGGGTTAGGTTGAAACCAAGTGCAAGGGAAACTGGCAGGAGTCTGTAAGGATGACTCCAGCTAAGACTCCTAGCAATTGCAGACACGTAGACTACACTGGCCATCTCCTGTGACTTGGCAAGACTTGCAGTAGAGGGATTGGGACACAAACCCAACCACATAACTTTCAACCTAATCTCTGTTCTGGCTGTTGGATGTGCTTGAGTGAGGTTGGCACAGTGATCGCACGGGCAGACAATCAATGATTGATTGATCCCAGCCTGAGACCCACGCCAAGAAACTGAGCGTAACCCTGAACCTGCCCAGAGGGCCAATATCCAGAGGCTCTAGGAGAGAATCAGACATTAACTGAAATAAAAATAAATCATTGCAATGATACCTAACGATGTTCTGCTGTACTCGTAGATAGGTGCCTGGCCCAATAGTCATCAGAGAGGTTTCATCCAGTTACGAGTGGAAACCAAGGCAGAGTTCCCCTTCCCCGATTTAAACATTAAGTTGACTTTAGGCAGTCCTGCTAAAAAGAGGAAGGATTGCAGGAAGCAAGAGGTCAAGGATACCACAAGAAAACACTCAGAATCAACTAACCTGGCCTCATAGATACTCAACCAGACTGAACGGACCACGAAGGAGTTTGCATGGGACTAAACTAGGTCCTCTGCATATAAGTGACTCTTATGCAGCTTGGTTTTCCGGGGCTCCTAGCAGTAGAAGCAGGGGCTGTTTCTGAAACAGCTAGTTTCTGAAATACTATTTCTCATACTGAGTTGCCTTGACCAGCTTTAATACAGGGGAAGGTTCTTAGTCTTACTACAACTTGATATGCCACGTTTTGTTGATATCAGTGGGAGGTCCTGCCCTTTTTCTTAACAGATATGGAGAAGTAGAAGTGGGAGTGGCAGAGGAGAGGTAAGAGAAATTGGTAGGAGAGGAGGGAGGGGAAAGCTGTTTTCTGGATGTTAAATAAATTAGAAATAAACAAACAAAAAATAAATGAGAAAAAAAACTCGACCAGCAATCTCATATGACAGAATACCATATTAAAAGGAATAGTATAAATGAAAAAAAATACTCAAGTAAGTGATAATTTGAAATTCAATTGACTTCCTTTTGGCAAAATTAGTAGACAGGTAGTAACACTTTACTTTCAGTCTATTGAAGTGTCTTAACTTCAAGTTTTATGGCCGGTAAGAGTGTAATCCAAGACACACATTTTGGTAATGCTTTAATAAAATAAGATTTGGGATACAATGCCTGAAATCATCATAAATAACAAAAGCTTTAAGGATGTCCCCTTAAAATTTCTTCTAGTGCTTCTGTAATACAATTCAGTAAATCCTCAAAATATTAACACATCTATCAATTGACAACAAGTATTTATATGTATAATCATCTTTATTTTAGATTAGCAATTTACTCAAAATGAGAAATTAAATGACAAATAATGTTACAATGCAAACTTTAAATAAGTTTGTTATTCACTTATTTAAAAATGCAAGCTGATAAACAAGATATAATTTTTGGAGATGGAATATTTTCAACAATAAATTATTATTGTTTATAAATTCAAAATATATTATTTTGAATTGCACTGTTGTTGCTGTAAGTTGATTGTAATAGTCTATTAATGACTACCAGCCTATTTACGTGTCCCATATGATTTGGTGATTCAGTTAATTATGCTCATAATTGGGAAGCAGTTCTTAGTCATCTTCTTTCTAGTTCATGGTAAACTTTCTCAAGATTTCTGTGGTTTGATTCCCTGGGGCCACGCTTTGAGACTTAAAACACAGTCTTTGACAGTCATATTTGGTTTCTGAGTCTTTCTCACATTGTAAGAATTTTTACGATAAACATTACCCTTTTAGTAACAAATAAAATTTTTTTGGCTCTTCTCCTGACATACTTTTAAAATGGAACTCTTATGGCTTAATTCCAAATTAAATTCATGTCTTTAATCAAAGTTTTATAATTTTTTTTTGTAATTTACGGAATTGAACAAAGAAACCTTTAATTAATGAACCTACAAAAGGAGCATGGTTTTGGGTGGGTAGTTAATTAAAATGTCATATCATAATTCAGATATGAGAGACTCTAAGTTGAAAGTATATATTATCAGGGAAAGAGCTCTGTGACAACATATGATTCACCTGAGATTTACAGTACAAGGTACTGAACTATTATATTAGTAAAAATCTTGACTTGATTTTGTGTTTGAGGTTTATTTGTATATTGACTGTATAATAATAGATCTTGTAGAATTAAAATAATATTAATTAAACATTTTTAATTTTAACAGTAATTTGGCAGCATGTACATATACATGCTTCTTGTTGAGAAATTGGTAATTTGATAAGTTTAAATGCTGTGGAGTTAGAATCCACACAGAGTGCATGTCGACTAATTCTTGTATTTCACCTTAACAGTAACAAAAAATAAAAGATGTAGACAATGTGGGATAGTTTGGAAAGTATAGGAACCTAAATCAGAAAGTTTAAGAGTTATCACAATAAGATCAAGGAAGAACACCGCTTCTAGTGTATCTCTGCCAGAATGTTTCCATTTACGGTTTCTTATTTAGTTACCCAAGTCATAGTTTACAAAATAATAATGGTAATTCTGTTTGCTTTTCATGTATTATAATTTTTAAGGAAACCCAAGAAACCATGAAATAGCAGGGGAAAAAACAGCTTAAATTTTGTAGGCATTCACTGATATGTGTAAAACAGTATTTATTGCTCTAAAAGTAACTTATTTAAGATATATGATAACATGATAACTGTGACACAAATACTGTTAGCTAATAATTACTCGTGTTTTTATATCCAAGGAAATGGACCATAGACATTACATAACATGTTGGAGTCACATATGAATAGTTTGTTTAAGCAGAATTTCAATATATGCTTACCAAATTCAGTCAATGTTCTTACAGAAGTCTCATCTGAACATTCAAAAAATCTCAGTAAGTTGCCTTCTATTAAGACTTGAGTAGCAATACCTGCTATGCACAATGCTAAGGCATGGTTATCGAATGGGAGGATGTTAGGTCTAGAACAAGTCAATTAAATGTCAAATTAATGCAAAGAGAAAGGAGAGGAATTTCAAAAATTTGTGAAGCCAAAAGAGTATTACATCTGAAATAGTCATAAGGGTAAAGCATATATTGATAACCTATATTGTGTACTATTGAAAATATAGTATTCCTATACCCAAGTTTCCATTATCAGAAGTACAAGGAAAATCTTATATATGGAAGAGAACAGAACACTACTGTTTTTCATACTTGCTTATAAGAATGTTTCTATGAGGAAATGTATATTTACTTCTAACGGTCAAATTCCAAACAGAACAGTATACACTTTTGAGGTTTTATTTTAGAAATTTAGGCTTGCTAGAAAATATTAAGTAATTTACATATTCTATGATTACAAATGAATAGACAAAATGAATTTGTGCTTTAAGATAAAATACTGTATGAGATATCCCATCAGGAGTGAATCTCAGTGTTGGCATTCTCAATATAGAGAATCCAGACCAGGTAGCATCCTGCAGAATGAAATTTTAACCTACTGAAACAAGGAATGAAAAAACCACTGCAGATGGATTGATATAAAAAAGATAAAAAAGAACTTTTGGTTTTCATTTTAAAAATGATGATTTATATTATATCTCTATCTTGCAAAACAACATAAATTAAATTTTTGTACTAAAATGAACATTTTAATTATATAATTATCTGTTCAACAAGTTAAGCAATGTAGGAGACAAGAGATATGACTCTCTATCCTCTGTATTAATGTTTTATTGGTAACATGAATCAGTACTTGAATAGAACTAACTTTATAATCTTGTCATATATTAAAAGATTCTGTGGAGTGTTGAATATTATAGTGCATGCTAAATTTTATCTATGTTTCATGTCCCAAGTTCATAAAATCATGACTATGATGCTAAATTTTTTTGCAAATTTCTGTACTTTTTATCTTATGTATATATCATTGTACTTCAAAAGAATTTGAGATTTTATATTGTATTCCATTTCATGCACGTTCCTTTACCAACATGCACATGAAACTCTGCAATATCTCTTCTTTTAGTATATATTTTAATGTTCATAACTACTAATAAAGGCACTTTGTATCTTAGAGTATAGACACAGGAAGACGAAAACATAGAAATTGACACTAAAACTCAAACACCATAAAATTTAATAAGAAAATGTTTAAATTTTTTATAAAAATACCAAACGTTATTTAAGAAGAGTTATTGGGAATCTAAAGCCATTACAAATATCTGTATATTAAGAGCTTTGTTTATAAGCTCTACTCCAGTACCAGAATAATCAGAAAGTGTCCTAAAAACTTTGATAGTGAAATGGGATTTATATACAGTTTGTAGTGTTGGCTATCCCTGAGTGATAACATTAAAATGTTTAACACCGGTTTGTTCATGACTTCTTGGTGTATAAGAAACCTATATGTATAAAAATTTGTGATTCAAAGCCACACTATGTTCTTTTCAAATACCAGTTGGTGTATACTATTCCATGAACTTAAGATATATTCTTCTGTCTCCCTTCATACTATCCACATCTTCCACTGTATCCTGCTGCCTGGAATGAATTATCTGATATTCTCCAATAGGATCCAAATGCATCACTCAACGAATCATAGTACTGCAGTCTTATTTGTCTTCTTGGGATTCTCAGAGTATCCACACTTACAAGTGCCTTTGTTCCTGGTGTTTTTGATCATATACACCATCACCGTTTTGGAAAATCTGGGTATGATTTTGGTCATCAGGATCAATGCCAAGCTCCACACTCCCATGTACTTTTTCCTCAGTCATTTATCCTTCATTGATCTTTGTTACACCACAGTGATTGCACCAAAACTCTTAGACCTTTTGATAACGACAGACAGATCTATGTCCTTAAAAGGATGCATAATCCAGTTTTACTTTGGCTGTGCTTGTGTGGTTGCTCAAACCTTCATGATAGCAGTGATGGCCTATGATCGCTTTGTAGCCATTTGTAACCCTCTGCTCTATACTGTGGCTATGTCTCGTAGGCTCTGTACTCTCCTTGTAACCATAACTTACCTCTGGAGTGGGCTCTGTGCTAACACACTGACATATTTTCTTCTGGCACTATCTTACTGTCGATCTACAACCATTAACCACTTTTGTTGTGAGTACTCTGCCATCCTCTCAGCCTCCTGTTCTGATTCTTCCTTCAGCCAGTTGGCGTGCTTATTAGTTTGTATGTTCAATGAGATTTGTAGTCTCCTGATCATCATTGTCTCCTATATTGTTATCTTTGTCACTGTCATCAAGATTCCTACTAAAGGAGCACTCCAAAAAGCCTTGTCTACCTGTGCACCCCACCTGACTGCTATCTCCTTCTGCCATGGTATCATTCTACTTCTTTACTGTGTGCTCAAGTCAAAGAGCTCACTGCTTCTTGTTAAGATAGTCACTGTGTTTTATAGCATGGTCATCCCTATGCTCAATCCTCTTATTTACAGTCTAAGAAATAAGGATGTAAAGGAGACTGTGAGGAAGTTAATCCATGTAAAAATCCTTTCTCCCTCATAGCTACACACACACCTAAATCATCTTTTCTTAATGTTTTTATTCATTGATTTCATAATATTCAAATAATGAAACAAAAAATTCCGAGAAACGGGATAATGTCTGTCTTTAATAGTTACATTATTCACTACAAATGGCTTTATAGAGAATGGAAATTATGTTTTTTAATCTTAGAATGGAGAGAGCTAAATCATGATTCTATAATGATGTCTACATTTCTCTTTTTTCATTCTTTCTTTTCCTTTCTATTTCTTAACTTACACCTATTCCTTCCCTTTCTCTGCCCTTTATATTGCCCCCTTGTACGCATGTTAATATTTGTGCAGGAGCACCTTTATATTTATATATGAGTACATATGAATGATAATTCCCTTTGTTTGCTTCTATAGCAAGCAATAAGAAGGCATATTACATTATGCACATTCTTCAAACTTCATAAGAGCACTTTTAGAATCAATTGTCTTGCTTTCCATCAGTAAGGAAGAAATACATTGTGGAAATTATAATGTTTATAACTTTTTGGCAACCACAGTTTCTAACTGCTGATTCTGAGATTTCATAATTTGCTTTTGCATATACATCTGAAACTTATGCATTTAAAATATTAAGGATTAGAACATACAAATGGTATATAAAATTTTAAAGATTTTGTTCAAAACAGTATTTACATTATTATTTGAAATGTCACTTACTTTTAAATGTCCTTTAAATATCTGTTTATCTGTATTACAGGTGGATTCTTGCTTTGTTTTCTCTTGTCAGTCTCTCATGCTTCAGGCATTTAAACTTTGTATGTATCTTATTAAAGAAATTTATCTTCAATTATTATGTGTATGTTGGAGTGTTGGCTTATGAACTTGAGTGCAGTGCCCATAAAAGTCATAAACAGTCTCAGATCCTTTGGAACTGGAATTACAGTCATTTGTGGAACGCCCTTTGTAGGAGTTGATACATGAACTCATATCATCTGTAATAACAGTGTGTGTTCTTTACCACTAGACCGTCTTTCGGCACCCTGCTAATAGGTGCATCCATGAATTAGGAGACCTACTATGAATTTTTTACTTATTATATAACTATTAAATAAAGTGTAAAGCTTTTTGAACTTATTAATTTTACTGGTCTACAAAAACTATTCATGGAGGAGAAGAGTGGGAGGAGGGCGAGGGAAATGGGAGGCTGGGAGGAGGTGGGAATTTCTTTTTTTTCTTTCAATAAAAAAATTAATTAAAAAAAACTATTCATGCATTACACATCAGACAAACACTTCATTCTTATATACTGAGAAATCTTAGATAAATTGGAGGTCACCAGTTTATTGTTAAATTACAAATTCTGATTCACTTTGTTCTAAATTTCTAATATGCATTTTTTTTTATCAATTTATATGTTATCTTCTTGAATCTTTGACACCTATTTGCCTTAATTCAGGACTCCCGGAATACATAGTATCATTCAGTAAAATTCCAGTTTCCATAAATTATCATAAACATTTGTCATAATCTTATCTTTCAACATACTATTAAAATAGGAACATGTATCAATAGTTTTAACTGTTATCTCACTGTAGAAATTTAAGATCCCCTGACTAAAAATTCATTGTGTAGATATACAACAATTTCTTCATTTCTTCATTAATTCTTTGTGTGAGGGACATCTAGGTTGTCCAGGATCTGCCTATTAAAGAATGCTATGAACATAGTTGAACAAGTCTCCTTAAGGTGTGGTTGAAAGTCCTTTGGGTATAGCATGACTAATAAAAACCCAGAGACAGAAATTGTGGTTCAACCCAAAGGTCAGAAAATCAAAACAGTCAGCAACTGTCTCTTACCTCTATCAGAGTCCAAAATGACATTCTAGTCTCCAGGAATCTCAGAATGAGACTGTGATTGAGAGCTGTCGCCTCCAATCTTCTATCTCTTGCTGGTGCTTTGATTAAAGGCATGTACCACCACCTCCTGGATTTTAAGGCAAACTAGAGTGGCTACTGGGATTAAAGGTGTATGTCACCACTGCCTAGTATGTAAGGCTGATCAGTGCGGCTGTTTCACTCTCTGAACTTCAGGCAAGATTTATTTACTCAGATAAAAATGAAATATTGCTACATTGGGTATATTCTTAAGAAATGTATTACTAGGTCTTGAGGTATACTAATTTCCAATTTTCTGAGAAACCTCCATACTTATTTCCAAAGGGCAAGTTTGCACTCCCACCAGCAGTGGAAGATGGTTTCCTTTACTCCACATCCTTTCCAACATAGGCTGTTATTAGTGATTTTGATTTTGGCCATTTTGTGATCCAAGTGTGACATGAAAGAGAACCTGACAAATGGCTCCATCCTCTGTTGCCAAAGCTAATTTGATGATAGTGAGGGCAACAACCATGTAGTTATGGAGCACTACAGGGAGACTGGCTACCCATTAGCTGTTAAACTGGGCACTATCACACCCAATGGAGCCGATTTCCAGTCATATGATGAAGATGATATGGTTCTGGACCCTATCATGGCAGAACACTTGTCCCACTTCGGCTGAAGACAGACAGACAAGACTGAGCTGGTGATGGACAGGAACCAGAGGTTTGGTGAATGGGAGCTGATCCAGGAGTCAGGTAGCCACTCAAGACTCTGTTTGGCCCTGATTACACAGACATTTGGAGCATGGGGAACAGCTGCTACCTCAACTCTGTTTTGAAGATACTCTTCAGCTTCCCTGACTTCCAGAGGGAATATGTGGATAAATTGGAGAAGACATTACAGAATGCCCCAACAGACTCTACCCAAGAGTTCAGCACCCAGGTGGCCAAACTTGGCCATAGTCTTCTCTCTGGAGAATACTTCAAGCCTGCTCCCATCCCACTAACCACTCCCTCCACTCCTCCCAATTTCCACACCTTTTTTCAATCCCAGCCCAACCTCCACCCATCAGAAAGGGTAAGTCAACAAAGTCAGACACATGACTTTAGGGAAGAAGACCGATGCTCTTTCCTCTAATTCTAGGCTGAGAAAGGTATCCCTACAAAAGGAATGGGTTTCAAAACACCAGTTAAAGCACCAGGGATAAATCCTGGTCCTAGGGCTAGTAGCTCCATACATTGCCCAAGTCACACAACTGTCACTAACATTCAGTGGACCTAGTTTGGTCCTATGCATCTTCCCCTGTTATCAGTCCAGTGTCAGTGAGCTTTCACTAGGTCAGGTCAGTTTCTGTGGGTCTCCCCATTATGGTCAAAACCCTTTTGCTCATATTATTGCTCCTCCCTCTCTTGGACTGGCCTGTGGAAGTTTGGTTCATTGCTTGTCTGTGAATGTGTGCATCTGCCCCATCAGTTGCTGGATGAATTTCTATGATGACAATTAAGGTAATCATAAATCTGATTACAAGCAAAGGTCAGTTCAGGCACCTTCTCCACTATTACTTACGGTCTTAGCTGGGGTCATTCATGTGGATTCCTGAAAATTTTCCTTGAGCCAAGTTTCTCTCTAGTCCCATAATGTCTCCCTCAATCACAAAATCACTTTCCTTGCTCTCCCTCTCTGTCCTTCCCTCATCTCAACCATCCAGATACCTCATGTTCTCCTCCTCCCTCTCCTTTGCCCCTCCCCTCCCCTTCTGCCCTCTGTTCTCCCTATTTCTAATTTTCTTAGGAGATCTTGTCTATCAGGCAGAGGACTGATCTCCAAAATATACGAGGAATTCAAGAAACTAGACATCAAAATACCAGATAATCCTATAAAAATGGGATCGAGATCTAAACAGAGTATTCTCAAGATAGAATTACAAACTGCTGAAAGACACTTAAGGAATTGCTCAATATTCTTAGCCATCAGGAAGATGAAAATCAAACAACTCTGAGATACCATCTTACACATGTCAGAATGGCTAAGATCAAATACACTGATGATAGCTCATGCTGGAGAACATCCCTCTATTGCCAGTGAAAGTGCAAACTTGTACAGTCACTTTGAAAATCAGTCTGGTGGTTTGTCAGAAAATTAATAATCAATCTTCCTCAAGACCTAACAATCTTATTCTTGGGCATATACCCAAAGGATGCACAATCATACCACAAAAACATTTGTTCAACTTTATCTTCCACAATCAAAATTTCTAGGAGTTTGAATATCACAAAAATGGAGTAAAGGAAATCCACAAAAGACTAAGAAAAAAATAGGGTGTGGAGCTTGGAAATGAGCCTTATGATGACAGTCATGCCCAGGATTCCCAGCACAGTGGCTATGTTTATGGTCAGGAAGAGGGGGAAGAGGGGCTCCTGGAGGTCCAGGTATTCTAAGAAGTCTATGAGGATAAAGATCAACACACGCATGGATTTGATAGTAGAAAACCTATAAATATCATTATAGATTGATACTCAAACTATTTGAATCAAATATTTTATTCATTTATTTTCCTTAAAATGTTGTATAAGTACTGAGTAGGATTTTAAGTGTATTTTGTATTTCAAAATTTATGTGGGTTTTTAGATGATTTATCTAAGTATATGAAGGAAATTTA
Organism: Microtus obscurus; assembly: GCA_963919715.1. Classification (NCBI taxonomy): domain Eukaryota; kingdom Metazoa; phylum Chordata; class Mammalia; order Rodentia; family Cricetidae; genus Microtus; species Microtus obscurus. Next base: position 18,095 of record CAWTZC010001305.1, read on the forward strand.
AGTTTCATATTGAGAACTATGAAAAAGAAATAATAAGTATTGACAAATTTTTACATTTAACTCTACATTGACCTTTTATTGGGAAGTTTTTTTGTATAAACATAAAAATACAATTTCTATGAAGCTTTTGTTTTCCTTGTTGGAGGTTAGAATTTCATCATATAAAGCTAGCTTTGCAGACCTGACTTCCTTTCGTCTTTCTCTGGGTACTGGTATTAAAAATATCCACCAGTACACACGGTTTCATTTCTTATATATCATGGAATCTAGCACATATCACTTACATTTCATAGTGTATTTTATATTTGTCTAAACAACTGCTAACTAATATGTATTTTTATAAATATGCATATAATGCTTTTGCAATATTTCAATGTGACTTTATATCTATAATTGCTTATTAATTTTTATTTGGATAATTCATAAAATCATTTAGGTAATTTTAGATCATTTCTACCCCAGTAGATCATAACAGTGTGTAATTATATCAAACTGATATAAATTTTTTAGTCACTAAAATGAACTACTTGTAATATTAACAAAGCAGTAATCCATAAGCACTGAGATTGCTGAAGCATTTCTGATGTTGTCTTTTGAGGTGCTTGAACTTCATAATGGGGTCCTTTTCATCAAGTATTCTTGAGTTGTATGACTTCCTTTAGCTTGTGGCTACTGTTCTTCATCAAAAAACAGGACACCTTCCCTTCTAAGTCTCAAGGAACATTGTGAAAGAAGAGTAAGTCTTTATATGAGAGGTCTTGAAGGATACCTTGGAATCCATGCCTTCTGGACATAATGTAAAATTTGCACTTATACTACAACTGTGTTTATTTGAACAAGACCCATACCAAGTTTGAACATTTATTCTTTTCATTATACATGAAGGAATGTGGACTATGGATAGTTATTGGTAGTAGGGGATGGTATGTTATAGGTAGTAGGGGAAGGCATACACATTGCCATGATCCACTGAATATTTATCCATTCATGCTAATATGAGCAGTTGTCATTAAGCTCAGGACATAAAAATAATCAAAGTGTCCGTTTATTGAGAAGGCTTTCAGTAGGAGTGTTGGTTAGTTTTGTCCATGTAACACATAGTAGAGTCACTTTTGGAGTGGCAACATAGCATGAAGGAGCTATTTCTATTAGACTGGCCAAAGAGCATCTCTTGGTGCATGATTGATGTGAGAAGGCCCAGTCTATTGACGGTGAGGCCACCCCTGAACATGTAGTATTGTTTTATGTAAGAAAGGAGACTGACAGTTTCAGTAAATGGCATTTCTCCTTGGCCTCTGCCTCAGTGCTTGCCTCCTGGTTTCTACTTTAGTTTGTGCCTTGACTTTTTTACTGATGGACTGTGAAATAAAAGTGTAAGCCAAGCAAATACTTTCCCTGCCAAACTTGCTTTTTGTTGGTATTTTGTAACATTATTAAAAAGTATATTAGATTAAGGGAGATGGGCACGTGTTAAAAGTAGAGGGCACAAACTTGAGTAGATAGATAAATATGAAAAATGTCAAAACCAAATTACAGTAACTTTTTATTGTAATGCTATAGCAAAATATATTAATTATTGTTTGGGGATATAAGACAAGAATCTCAAAATTCAGGTGTAATATGGGAATAATTTAGGATGTATCTTATCTTTTTAATACTATTTATATGTTCTAATTTCAATAATGAAATTAAATTATTTGTATTTATATTTTATTAGCATATGTATTACATAATAATATATTTTTATTTCATTTTCATGCATATAAATAACATATTTAATCAAATTCTCCTTTTCTACACACAATTTAGCATCTCCTTATTATCTTCTATAAAAATCCTTTCAACTGTGGTCCAGATCCTTATGCTAAATAAAAATATACATTTGACCTTAAAACAAATAAAAACAATGACAATTACAATTTTTAAATATGTTTTTATATCAAACTTGGAGCCTACTGTATCATAAAATATCTTTTAAAAGACATGTTCTTCTGTGTCAACATTATTCTCTCCTTTCTCCTTAGATACATACTTATTGTAGTAGTAAACCATAAATTTCATAGAAAAATCCATTTTTCCGTTTATTATATGATTGACAACATTTGGCACCTTTCTTTAAAAAATATTAATCATCTGTTTAATTTTTTTTGACTAGTATATTTGACTCAGTGTCACATGCAATCAAGAATTATGATCTCTCTTATTTAAAGTTTCATTTGTAATTGAGAAATTTGTAGATGTGTACAATGAAAATAGAATGAAATGTACCCCCATGCACACTACAAATTCCCAACATTTTTCTTATAAACCACTAAGTTCAGTTAGAGCTGTTCCAAATGTACATATGATGGGACAATGCCCTGAACCTCAGCTAGTATAACTATTCTTGGTGAATTTCACTATTGTCCATATATTCATACACCTGTTAATTTAATAATTCTCATAAATATAAATACTGTTGAGAGAAACTTTGTATATGAGGTCTGAAAAAAACACAATATTGTCCTGGAAAATTATATATTCTAAAAAAAAAGAGGAAGTTTCTTCTAATTAGATGTTTGTAGTCCAAGATAATCATCAGTGAGGGTTCTCTAGGGTGCATTTCCCCAAAGTCAAGTAGTTGGTTCATATTAAACAATGCCATTTTTAATACAGATTAAAAACCTGTATTTTCTTCAAGATGTTTGTATGTTTCTTTTAAAATATTTTGATGGCTGCATTCTTTATTTAATTTCTATTTTACAAGAATCAGTTCCTGTCTTTGTTTGAGAAACTTAAAACATTTTAATTTTGAAGGATATTGCTCATGTTTATTAATAAGAAAATGACATAATCTTAAAAGCACATTTGGAAATTCATGCTTTTGGTGAGTTACTTGAAACTGTTTGAATCTTCAGGAATGTATATGAAAATCCTTAAAAACCGAAAGATGGTAGATAGAAAAGTGAGTTGTGCATCTACTCACTGGAGTACATAGCATATTAAAGTGCTAGATTCTATTTCCTTTGTTCCTACCCATGCTGATTGTTTGAGCCATTTCTTTTATAGCTGTGTTACTAATACGAAGATTTTAAAACTAAATGTTAAATGCAAGTTGTAACAACACAAAATTTGATTTATTTAGGTACATGAAGGTCAAAAAACATGAAAAGATACACAGAACAGAGTAAAATATGCAATACACCGCAGATATTAAAAAGTTATAGATGCAAGGGAAATAAAATTGCAGGAGCAAGTGTTATCCATAGAAAAACTTCTTTCTAGGGAAGCCATATTGAAAATCCTGACTGAAAGAAAGCATTAAAAAAAAATTAAGAGGAAGAATGGAATTATTCTTCAGCATTAAAAAAGATTAAATCTCAAGAATAAAATAATTGCCTTGTTCATGTAGTTCTAGGTTATTGATTTTGAAATCAATTTAGAAGAGTTAATCTTATTAATTTTATAGCAAGCTGTAAAACTTTCTTAAAATTTTGCATCTCACGTTAGGAAAAGTTCGATTATTGTGTGATAACAGAGAAAGGGCATTTCTTTGTAAATTACTGATGGGAGTGGAATGGATGGAGATCGGGGGCATTTGCACGCATTTCTGTGTAGTTTCCATTAATCCTGGTTTATGCCACAAGAGTCACAAAATGAGATACTTTACAAATCATAGATTTTCTCTCTGAGGGTGAATAAAAGCCTTGGGGAACGTCGAGTGACTTAGCCCAAAGTCTGGGTGACAAATCATTGGACACCAGAGGTCAAAATTGAATGTTAATCGTAAAAATCTAAGAGTAAGTATATGTATTTGAATACCCTTGCTCTTTTGGTTTCTAATTTGAATGATAAAAACACTGGTTTTGCAGTAATCCCAGAGGTAGTTAGGGTATTTAATTTAATTAGTTATTAGAGAAAACTTTATTTTCATGAAAATATACCATTAACATTATATTTCAGCTACTGTGCTCTTGTAGCTTTTCCTGAAATTTGTTGAGGCAAAGTGTTTCTGTGTAACTCAGTCTAATTTACAACCCATTATTCACTTGCTAAAGACTCCTGATTCCTTGAGTCATGAATATGCAGACTCATGCTCATCTCCTCCTTTGTGTTTACAAAAAATCATGATGATGTGTGTGAGTGTGGATCTTAAATTTCTACAGTGAGATAACAGTTAAAACTATTGATACATGTTCCTATTTTAATTGTATGTAGAAAGATAAGATTATGACAAATGTTTATGATAATTTATGGAAACTGGAATTTTACTGAATGATACTATGTATTCCGGGAGTCCTGAATTAAGGCAAATAGGTGTCAAAAATTCAAGAAGATAACATATAAATTGATAAAAAAAATGCATATTAGAAATTTAGAACAAAGTGAATCAGAATTTGTAATTTAACAATAAACTGGTGACCTCCAATTTATCTAAGATTTCTCAGTATATAAGAATGAAGTGTTTGTCTGATGTGTAATGCATGAATAGTTTTTTTAATTATTTTTTTTATTGAAAGAAAAAAAAAAAGAAATTCCCACCTCCTCCCAGCCTCCCATTTCCCTCACCCTCCTCCCACTCTTCTCCTCCATGAATAGTTTTTGTAGACCAGTAAAATTAATAAGTTCAAAAAGCTTTACACTTTATTTAATAGTTATATAATAAGTAAAAAATTCATAGTAGGTCTCCTAATTCATATTTTTATTGTCTATGACAATTTTATTCTAACGTGGTAGAATCAGTTTTTAATAATGAATTTAGCTCAGGACAATATTATAATAGTTTCTTTTAAAAAATGTGAACTTGTGAGGGTAAAACAATTGAGAGACTATGTAAAGACTTAAAGGAAGAAAGAAATGAAATTGATTAACACATATGTATGGAAGGATTTGTAAAAAATAAATATAATATCTTATAGAGGCTCTGTTACTATTGTATATATACATATATATTTAATTAGTCTGAGAAAGCAAATGAAAATATTACTACTAGTAGTAATAATAATAAAAGTAAATATTAATGAAGGCCTCCCTTCTACACAACTGAATATGGAATTTTGATGATCAGTGTAATGATAATTGTCAAATCAAACTGAAGAGATTACAGGTGTTAGGAGAGGAGACTCAGGAAAAAAAAAAAAAGAGAGAGAGAGTATTCCTAAGATGGAAGTAAAAACTATAGAAGTCATTAACAATCATTTGGTTTTAATCTGTATCCATGTTCGCCTGATTCTGATGTAAATTAGGAAGTTAAGAAGATTAATGCCAGTCAGCTATAGCACCAAAGACAGGTTATCCTCAAAATTTTTTAAAAAGTAAAAAGAAGGTTTTGTTGACTGCATAGTCGCATACTCGTCTAGCAGTCACAAGGCCATAGGTTCAGTCACTACTAAAACAAACAAAAAATCAAACAAAATACAGCACAACAAACAAAAACCTTTAATATAAAGAATTGTGAATTTTTATGTCAATAATTTGTATGATAGTTCCTATTATTTTATTTTCCTTGTATGCTATATGTTTTTAACTTTCCAGTTTTCTCAAACATGAGACTATGATGCACAGATCATATTGATTTTCTTATTTAGCTGAATGTCTCATTTGCAATTATTTTCTGTGATGAAGCATTCCAACGATCAGAAATAATCATGAGGAGTTTATATGCACTTCATATAATTAATTATTTTTATTCCAGGTGAGAACATTACAGGATTAAAGAACAGATCCAATTTGTAAAGACATGCACAGTTTGAGGTAAAGAATAAATCCTGAAGCAGAACACTACTGAGTTCAAGATCATCAGATTTTTGTTGCTGTTGTTGTTTATATCAGATGTCATCTGAGCTTTTACCCTATCAAGTTCTACTGACCAAATTTCTTCATTATTTTTCCTTTCTTTGTTTTTGTAGCTGGTAACTCATGGCACATGCAAAGATAAACCAGAGTTCTGTGACCACATTTATTCTGGTGGGCTTCACGGACTACCCACACCTCCAAGCACCACTCTTTCTTATGGTTATGGCCATATACACAGTCACTCTAGTAGGCAACATTGGCATAATTGTCGTCAGAAGGATCAACCCTAAACTTCATACCCCCATGTACTTTTTTCTGAGCCATCTTTCATTTCTGGATATATGTTATTCTAGTGTGTTTACACCGAAATTACTGGAGATCTTGGTTGTGGAACAGAGAACTATCTCCCTAAAAGGTTGCATGGTCCAGTTTTTCTTTGGCTGTGCATGTGTGATTACAGAGATGTTCATGTTAGCAGTGATGGCCTATGACAGATTTGTGGCTGTTTGTAACCCCCTGCTCTACACTGTTGCTATGTCTCGTCAGCTATGTGCTCTCTTAGTAGCTGGAAGCTATATGTGGGGTGGTCTGTGTGCTGTGATACTCACATACACTCTCAATGCCCTTTATTACTGTGAACCTGGCATCATTGATCACTTTGGCTGTGAGTACTCTGCCATCATCTCTGTATCCTGTTCTGACTCCTCATTCAGTCAGATGGCATGCTTAGTCATTTCCATATTAAGTGAGGGTAGTAGCCTGCTTATCACCATGGCCTCCTATGTCTTCATAGTCTTCACTATTATCAAAATGCCTTCTAAGGGTGGGCTCCGAAGAGCATTTTCCACCTGTACTTCTCACCTGACTGCCCTCAGCATCTTTCACGGGATCATCCTCCTTCTCTACTGTGTGCCCAATGCAAACAGCTCCCGGCTCCTGGTCAAAGTGGCAACTGTGCTCTATACTGTCCTGATCCCCATGCTGAACCCACTCATTTACAGCCTAAGGAACAAGGATGTGAAGGAGACGGTCAAGAGGCTCCTCAGCTCAAAACTGCACTCTCACTCAATATAATACTGATCGAATGAAGTTTTAACTTAGTATGTTTTAATTAGCAACCTAGATAAACCTCTTTTTCATATACACTACCAATGAAATATTAGTGTTTAGTAAATTGTGTTTATGTTTTCAATCCAATATTGAATTGTGAATCATGGCTTCCTGATTGCCTATTCTATAGTTTCATGCAAATATTCTATAGTCTGATTAACTCCCACTGAGAAATTAAAGAAATGATAACATTTAGAATCTCCCCAGTTAGAACTAAAGAAATAAGAATAGAGAAAAAAAAACTTTCCTCAGAACTCCTCACCAGTGCTACCCCGAAAGTGTACTTTAGGCACTTTAACTGCACCCACATTTCAGCACTCACAATTCACCCTCATTTTTTTACTTGTAAAACTCTATTGAGCAGATATTGTATCAAATATGTTGTAAGTTAATGACAAATATTTGTCATATGAAAATACTGTCTATAAGGAAGCATATGTTGAAATGGTAGCTATTACTCATGTACACCACTCATTTCATTTTGTCTTGCTCAATTTTGAAATCATAGCTCCATTTCCATTCCTATTCCCACTGCTAAACCCTCCCATGTAGCACTTCTCACTCTCTTCAAGTTCAAGGCCTGTTTTTTCTCTAATTGTCTCTCTCTCTCTCTCTCTCTCTCTCTCTATATATATATATATATATATATATATATATATATATAAATATATATGTGTGTGTGTGCGTATACAAATTTACATATGTATATACATATATATTTCCAAACATATTTTCAGTTTGCATAATGTACTTATATGTAAGTTTTCAGGGAGAGCATTTGGCACTTCTGAACAGATTATTGGTGTACTCTTTCCTGGGGAAAATTATTTCTCCTGCTTTCAAATTTCTGAGTATTAAAAGATTCTATTTAATTTTGTCTTCACTTATAACAATTTTCACAGGAGTTTAAATTTTTAAATTGTACCATTGATCACTTATTTCCTTGGATTTTGATCATCAGTTAACAAAGATAACTATCTATTTAGTGACTGAATCAATGAGAAAATAGAATTTTTGTTGCATAAAATCTCATAACTTTATTTCAGTAAGTCATAATGTTACATTTTTTGAGCTTCATTGTACTGAAACTTTTCTTGGAAGTTATACTTACACGGTTTTTCATTTTTCCTCAACCATATTTAAATCATAGATCAAATTTATCATTTTTGTTAGTATGAAAGAATGAAATGTTCATTTTTGTACAATTCTTTTTTCAAAATTTTGTTATTGCACTATAGATGAAAAAAGTTCTTCCACTTGTCTTAGCCTTACAAATTATTTTCTAAAATTTTAAGACATGTCCATGTTCTAGGAAAGAGAAATTCACTATTCATTAAGATTACAGGGCCTGGAAGATTGATCATGTTCCAGTAAAGGTCCCATATCCTAGAGTACATAGGTGCCAGAAACTCTTCTTGCTGATTTTGAAGGGGGAACATTAAAATTTGAGTGGGTAGAGAAGGAGGAGTAGACCTGAGAGAAATAGGGGAGTACATGTGAGCATACATGTGAACATGC
>CAWTZC010001306.1:0-15964 GCA_963919715.1 Microtus obscurus
GTTAGTGTATATATTTGTATTTTAAGAGTATTGGATACAGAGCTATCTCCTTTTGTAGGTCGACTGTTTTCCTTAGGAGGATTTGATAAGTCCCAGGCCAAACGCCACTTCTATTTTCAAAAACAATTAGATGAAGTTCAAACAAGGTAACATTTAATTTTACTGCTAGAATATATTATTTAGTATAATTCTCTACTTTAAAATCCAGTCAATGAAGGAAAAAAACATGAAATTCTGAGTATATACTCTAAACAAGCTAATTACTCCATACAGCTCCTGTGTCTATATTTTCTTAACTGTGAAGTGAAACAATAAGTATTGTTTCAAATAAGTGGCAATATAGTGCTGTGATGTATTTGAAATTGAATTAAAACTAGTATTGGCAAATTAAGAAAATATGAAGATATTTATCTGCTAAAATCTTGTATATTAATTCAAAGTAGAAACTAATGCATTTAATGATTTATAAATGTAAGAGTTTAGAAAAAAGGAAAATACACATAAAATTTTCAGAATTTCAGAGGAAATCATAGAAAAAAGTTTCACATGTAGAAGAACAGTACAAAAACTTAGTTTAGTAACAGCTTATATTCAATAATTTAAAGATAATTTGTATGTCAAATATATCAGGTTTGTTTTTCAAAAGCATGTCAATTGAACCAAAGCACCCCTTTGATGTGAAAGTATTATAACTCTGAGTTGCATTTCCTGCCTGAACTAGCATTTTTCAAACCCTGAATCAGAGCTGTTAGTTGAAAACCTTCCCCAGGATCCAGCAATACCACTCTTGGCAATATACCCAAGAGATGCCCAATCATACTACAAAAGCATTTGTTCAACTATGTTCATGGCAGCATTATTTGTAATAGCTAGAACCTGGAAACAATCTAGATGCCCCTCAATGAGAGAATGGATAAAGAAAGTGTGGAATATGTGTGCATTAGAGTACTACTCAGTGGTAAAAAACAATGACATCTTGAATTTCACATGCAAATAGATGGAAATAGAAAACACTATCCTGAGTGAGGTAACCCAGACCCAAAAACATGCATTTGGTATGTGCTCACTCATAAGTGGATTCTAACCACAAATAAAGAACATTGAGCCAAAAAAAAAAAAAAAAAAGGGAAAGTACTGAGACTAAAGTTTTCATACCTGGAGTACTGATTGATTTTATTCATTAATAAGGCTGCTGATTTTTCACTGCACAATAGTTATGCTAATATTAGGATCATATTCTTTAAATATGAAAGGAGAACTGAGGTTATATTATAGTGCAACCATCTGAGTTATAAGGTTCTATATAATTGACCTTCTTAAACGAGAAGGCTAAAGCTCTTACCTATTCAGACTTTCATAGAGAATTCCAAATATGTTTATTAAAAACTTTCAGCATCACATCTGTGGTCTGTAAATAAAAATTTTCAGTCCAATTGTTCCTATAATGATTAATAATAAGACAAAAGCATATATTATAAGTCTATATAAATTCTGAAGTTCTAAGAAAATATAAATGCCTGTGAATATTCAATAAAGGTTGTAAGGGTCTGAAGCTATAAAAGCTTGGATTATATTGTTCTGAGGGGATGTTCTGAAAAATATAGATATAATTTATTAGAAATAATGGCATAAGATATATATATAGAAATTATTACAAGGTTTCTTTCCCCTTCTATAATATTATACTAGAAATTCAAATGTTCAGAGTATAACATTAATAAAGTTCTGAAAAGCTGATAAAACAATTGTTTGTATTTGGGTCAGAAGTTCAAGATTTTACATTTCTTTTGATGTTATACTGAACATATGTTTATGTGCTGTTTAACTAAACCTATAATTTTTGCTAGGACTCAAGAATGTGAGGTCATACATACCTGTTACCTTCTTTGTTTATAATATGGATTTCAGTACAAATTGACAATGTTATTATATCTAAAACATTTTTTATATAGAATAGTTATATAAACTTCAGAAGATTGAAAGAATTATAAAACTTGTGTACACCTCTCACAAGTTAAACAACTTATGGTATTTTATCTCTCTCTTGAACTTGGGATTTTTCCCCTTCCTTAATTATTAAGACTAGAAGTTTTTAATTTTCACATGAGTTCATAAATTATACTTATGTACCCAGTTCATATCTGTCTTAACAGGTTCCAACATGGCTGACAAACGCATCCATGTATCAATTGCATTTAACAACCTGCTATAAATAATTAGAAGTCCTGACCTTGCTTATAACTAATATGGGCCAGACCAGCCTATATAAAAGCTGTCTTTTCAGCTTGTCTATGAACCAGATGCTACTAAGTTCTCTCATTGCCTTTGACTAACATTCTAGCCTTACAGGGCCCTTAGAAAAATGTCATAATGTCAACTGGATTTGTCAATTATCTAAAATATTTCTATATCACTGAAGACACAAAAAATATAGATGTAAAAATGGAACATAAATTAAATGCCTTGTATGATGTGATACAGTTTTTGAGAGATGAGCTCCAGAGAGAAAAAACAGAGTACAGTAGAAATGTTATGTAATTATGAATGAACTTGTGTTATATATACCATGTATAATGAACATATTATTGGTTGGGAGAGAGTTAAACCACATCTTGAAGTCTTTCACTACTTTGGTTAATGCTATGATGTAGGAGTTCCCTCTGTGTGTTGCTTGTATTGGTTAATGAATAAGGAAACTGCCTTGGCCTGATCAGGCAGAACTTAGGCAAAGAAGACACAACTGAATTCTGGGAAGAAGAAAGCAGAGTGAGAGGAATGTATGGAAAGAAAAGAATAGAAAATTAAAGCCACTCAATGGGATAACAGATAATAGAAATGAGTTAAACTAAGATGTAAGAGTTAGGCATTAAGAAGTTAGAGCTAATGAGATAAGCAAGTTTTTAATTGATACAGTTTCTGTGTAGCTATTTCAGGGCTGTCCCAGCCAGGAGGATAGGATGAATAAGCAACCTTCTTACTACAGGTTACCCCAAGATATTTTATGTTATTTGTGGCTATTGTGAAAGGTGATGTTTCTCTGATTTTACTCTCAGCTTCTTTATCATTTGTGTATTAGAGGGTTTCTGATTATTTTAAGTTGATCTTGTATCCTGCCACATTACTAAAGGTGTTTATCAACTGTAGGAGCTCTCTGGTAGAGCTTTTGGGGATATATATATATATATATATATATATATATATATATATATTATATCATCTGCATATATGCTGGCTGAGAAATTAACTTGGGGCTGTCTGGTATTAATCTTCAGTCCTCCTATCTTATGTTTCTTTTAATCTAACATTTTCTCAGCGTCAGTAACCACTCTGATTTCTGCCAGAGTGTTCTCTTACAAGATTAAAAATATTATTAACCCATGCAAATGTTAAAAAATAAAGTAACACAATCACCTCTCAGTGATAAAAAGTTTGTCCATAATAAATAAACACTAGAAAATTATACACATGTCATAATACTTTCCGCAATAAGATATATTACACATTTGTATTTGTTAATTTCAGGGGCACATTTATTTTTTAATTTTAAAATATAAACCGTGGTCAGTGTAAGGTGAACTAGGATATAGTATATCATATGGCATATGTACATATGATTCAGTTCTTTTAACATTTTAATGTGATTCAATATAGGATTGAATTGAGTATTTCAAATTTACCATTCCTGCAGATGAAGATCAATTGAAAGCAGAAAAATCAAATGTCTCAACACTGTTAGCTTCTATTCTTCTGGGTTTTACTATTGTCCTCTCTTTAATGGTGGCTGCCTTTTAAGCAAAAGCTAACCTAATCAGAAACTGCTACTACACTACTACCAGTAGCAGCTAAGTCACAAGAACTACATCCAGAGGAAATTCTGTTTTCTTAGGCATCAACTCTTTCAAACCTAAATCTCTGTCCTACTAAAAAACTCAAAATGTAAAAGTTGAGGTAGAATTCTCATTCTCAGAGCGAGAGGAAGAATAGCAAGCGGATCACCTAGCTCACCTTATTTTATCTCCCAAGAAGTCTTCATGTTTGTTTTCATCCCTCCTTATAAATTCTTCTCCATTCAGCTTCCTCACAACTGTAGTAGTGTGATAACCTTCAGGCCACAGGTGAATTTTATAATAGCAGACACACTTTGTATACTAAAAAATAAAAAAAATAAAACTCCTAAAAATAAATAATAGATATGATGATCTAGTCTACAGTTTATAAGTTTTGATATGTGTATGTATGATAGTTTCTGATGTGCAATAGTATTATAATATGGTTAGCAAAAACTGAGCCTGATCTCTAATTCATATATATATATATATTTAATTTTTATTACTTTATAAATAATACCAATCAAAATTTCCCCTTCCTTCCCTCCTCCCACTTTCCTCCTGCTCTCCCACATACTTTTTGCCTCCCCCTCCTGTCCTGAGAGAACACAAGGAACCCTGCCCTGTGGGAAGTCAAAGGCCCTCCCCCTTACATCCAGGCTTAGGAAGGTGTGCATCCAAATAGACTAGGATCCCAAAAAGCCACTACATGCAGTAGAGACAAATACTAGTGTCATTATCATTGGCTTCTAGTACAACTGTAGTAGTTCAGAGGGTCCGAATTGATCCCATGCTCGCTCAGTCCCAGCTTCTGCAGGATTTGGTGAGCCATAGTAGGCAGCACTATCTCGAGTGGGTGGGCACCAAGACATCGGGGTTGACTCCTTGCTATATTCTCCTCTCCTTCCACTCTTAACTGGACATTAGGAGCTCAGTCAGTGTTTGAATGGTTTTATATTATCCTATGGAAAAAGGTACGGTGATATTCAAGATAGTATAGTCTGACTATGGGACAAGGCCAGTTAGGACCCTAATCTCATGCCCAGGATTAGTGGGATCATACCATGGACTCCTGGGAACCCCTCCAGAGCAAAGCCTATTGCCAACCCCAAAATGGCTCCCTCAATTAAGATATTTCCCTTCCTGCTCCCATGTCCGTCCTTCCTCCATCTCAGCCATCCCACTCCCTTAAGCTCTCGCCAATGCTCCCGTTCTCCTTTCTCTCTCCCCCTTTCCCCTTCACCTCACCCTACCCCTAACCCCATGCTCCCAACTTTTATCTGGCGATGTTGTCTGCTTCCAATTTCCAGAAGGATCTATATATGGTTTTCTTTGGATTCACATTATTACTTAGCTTGTCTAGGATTACAAATTATAGACCCAATGTCCTTCGTTAATGGCTAAAATCCACAAATGAGTGAGTACATACCATATTCATTTTTTTGTGTCTGAGTTATCTTATTCAGGATAGTGTTTTTTACTTCCATCCATGTGCATGCAAAAATGTAAGATGTCATTTCTTTTTACCACTGAGTAGTACTCTAATGTGTATATGTTCCACACATTTTTTTATCATTCTTCCATTGAAAGGCATCTAGATTGTTTCCAGGTTCTGGCTATTACAAATAATGCTGCTATGAACATAGTTGAACAAATGCTTTTGTAGTATGATTGGAATCCCCTAGGTATATTAAAGAGGGATTGTGGATCTGAGGTAGGTTGACTTTCAATTTTCTGAGAAACCGCCAAACTGATTCAAAGTGGTTGCACCAGCAATGGATATTTTATGTTTTTTTTTTGTTGTTGTTGTTGTTGTTTTCTGTGGATGTTTGTTTTGCTACTGAGTATGTGATCAATTTTCAAGAAGGTTGAGGTGCTGAGAAGAAGGTATATTCTTGTTTGGGTGGAATGTTCTATACATGTCTGTTAAGTCCATTTGATTCATTTACATCTCTTAGCTCACTTATGTCTCTGTTAAGCTCTGTCTGGTTGACCTGTCCATTGTTGAGAGAGGAGTGTTGAAATCTTCTATTATTAGTGTATGGGGTATAATGTGTAATTTGTGTTCTAGTACTGTTTCTTTTACACATGTGGGTGCTTTTATTTTAGGGGCTTAGGTATTCAGGATTAAGACTTCATCTTGATGAACGGTTCCTTTTATGAGAATAAAGTGTTCTTGTTCATCTCTTCTGATTGATTTTAGTTTGAAATCAATTTTGTTAGATACTAGGATAGCCACACCTGCTTGTTTTAGTCCCTTTATTGGAAAACTTTTCCGACGACTTGAGTTAGTGTTATTTTGAAGAAGTGTGCTTTAAAGAAAGGGGATCCGTTTTTGTATCCATTCACTTAACCTGTGCTTTTTTATAGGTGGATTGAGGCCATTAATATTAAGTGATATTAATGACAAGCGGTTGTTAACTCCATTTATTTTTTGGTGGTAGTGTTTGTGTGTTTCTCTTCTTTGAGTTGTGTTAGTGGAGGGTTATCAGAGGTCTGCTCTATTGTGGGTGTTGTTGGCTTTGTTGGGTTGAGGTTTTCCTTCTAGTACTATCTGTAAGGCTGGGTTTGTGGATACGTATTCTTTTAAATCTGTTTTTGTCCTAGAATATCTTGTTTTCTCCATTGATGGTGAAAGAAAGCTTTGCTGGGTATAGTAGTCTAGGCTTGCATCCATGTACTCTCAGTGTCTGCAGGACATCTTATCCAGGACCTTCTGGCTTTCATGGTTACCATTGAGAAGTCAGGTGTATTCTAACAGGTTTACCTTTATATATAACTTGATCTTTTTCCTTTGCAGCTCTTATTCTGTATGGTTTGTGTTTTGATTATTATATAGCAAGGGGATTTTTTTGATCCAGTCTATTTGGTGTTTGTATGGTTTGTAACATAGGAATATTTTAGGGTTGGAAAAGTTTCTTTGTACAATTTTGTTGAATATATTTTCTGGGCCAATGAGCTGTAATTTTTTTTCTTTACCCCTATTATCTTAGATTTGTTTTTTTTCAAGGTGTCCCAGATTTCCTGGATGTTTTGTGATAAGAATTTGTTGGATTTACTGTATTTGATAATGAGTTATTCACAGTATTCAGAGCGAGATTTTTTTATTTTGTATTTGTTGAAATGTAGTTCCTGTATATTTACCCAGATTTTCCAAATCTAGCCAGCTCATTTTGTGTTTTCTTTATTACATCTATTTTGGTTTTCAAGTCTTCAACTGTTTCCTTTACCTGTTTGAGTGCTTTTTTTTGGTTTTCTTGGTTATCTTTGAGGGATTTAATAGTTTCTTTCTAACTTTCTGTTAGTCTTCTCTTCCATTTCTTTCAGGGAGTTTTTCACTTCCTATTAAAGAGTCTCCATCATTTTCTTAAGGTTACATTTGAAGTTGATTTCTTCTACTTCTTCTGAATTAGGGTGCTCAAGTCTTCCTGTTGTGTGTTTGCTGGATTCTGGTGTTAATCATTGATGTGGGAGTGTCATATATCAATCTGTTGATTTCATTGGTTAAAATAAAGAAACTGCCTGAGCTCATTGATAGGCCAACCCTTAGGGAGAAACAGAAAGGATTTGGGAGAAGGAAGAGAGAAGGAGCATGATGCCCGATTCCAGACAGACACAGTAGAACCCTAAGCACACCTTGGGGTGCTACACAGATTATCAGAAATGGAGGCTAGTCCAGGTGCAAGAGCTTAGCCAATGGGAGGCTGGAACTAATGGGCCAGGCAGTGATTAAATGAATATGGTTTGTGTGTTGTTATTTCGGGGCTTAAGCTAAGCCATGCGGGTGGCCGGGTGTGGGGGAACACACGCAGCTCCTCTTACTACAAATCATGTTGCTTTTCAGGTTGTTGGAAGAATTCTTGCATTGGCTCCTGCCCATCTCTTCCTTCAAATGCCTCCAGGAGAGTCTTGGCATCTTGGACCAATCTTTGCTGTGGCTGAATGTGTACTTGGGGAATTTTCTTGGTCTTCCCTCTCTTAGGTCCTCTCAGCACTGGATCTGGCTCTCAGATCCCCTCTGCCCTGAAGCAGACTGTGTTGTTGAATCTAAGGACCCTACAGAGGAAAAGTGTTGCTTGGGGACAGAATGGGATGGGGTAAATAGAGAATGCCAGTAGCCTGGAAGATGCCCGCTGAATGGCCAGAAATGTTTAGGGAATTGGAGGAAGCCTATACTCTGTTCCCAGGATGGACAGACACACTTACCCCTCAGGAAGGATCTCCTCAGTACCTATTTTCAGATTCTTTACAGACTATGTTCCTTCTACTCAGTGTTTATTTCACCACTCTTTTACTGGCTGATCATTAGAGTAATCACCTCCTTTGTGTCTTTTTCTACTCTTGTTCATAGGGAATTATATTGTATTATCAATTCAAATGATCTACAGTGGATATAATAACAGTAACAATGAAAAAATATCACATATAATAAATGATTTGAAGAAATTAAATGAATCTTAGAATGGTTTAACTAGATTTCTCTACATTTAGATCAGTTTTGGGAACTTGAAAATGACTAACTATTTGACAAGTCAAAGGGCTAAAAATCATGTCATGCATGAGGAGAAAATATATAAAATGTTATCAGAAGAAACAAGGACCAGTTTATACTGAAAGACAGAAGTTCATTGTTTAAGAGAACCAGAATATTTGCAGGTGTAAATCAAAATTACCATTGCAACTACACAAAATTGATTAAATTATTAAAAGTTTAATTCCATAACTTTTCATGCATACTATGAATGCATTTGTGATTTTGAATATCTTATGCAACTTTTCCCAATAGCTGAATTCTCCAAAGACAGAAAGAATGGAAACAAAACCTAGAGGAAAAGGTCAAGAGACTTCTGCCCTTGGCATATTCCCCAGAGACAAAGTTACAATAAGCTAATGACAGACTCAAAAAGATTTGATCACCAAGTTAGCCCACATTGAATATATTGTTGATGTTATGCACATAATGCATCTCAGAGAAAAAAAATGTATCTTAATGAAAGGGAATCATTTCCATTTAAAATTCATGATAGTTGAGTTAAGGTTAAAGAACGTGCTTTAAGAGCATGGAAAATGACTGGCTTTATTACTTAAACAATACAAATGAAAATATAACCTATAGTGTATGAGACAATTCTTCCTAAAATTGGGGTAATATTTTTATTTGCTCAGCACATATACAAGGTAAGCAATATATGAATCACCTATTTAATTACACTGTATTTTTAAAACCTCGTGATCAAAAATTATCACACATAATAAAAATTGTTTCAATTCAGTTGGTTGCATTAGATTAATTTCCTTAATTCCGAACATGATAGCCATACTTATAAGAAACTATATCTAATTCTTATATTGAGATTGTGACTTTAAATGAAATTATTTTGTGGTTTAAAAATTGTTTGGTATTCCTTGAAATTTATTGCTATTGCTAAGAATATAGAAATTAAAATAATATTTTATGTTTTTCGTGTTTGTGAACTTTCTATGAGACTATGGACTCTAGGATTACAAGGCTCACACAGAATTCATCTGTCTCCATAGTACATAGGTTATTTAACCTCAGTTTTCCTTCAGCTACTCATGAAAAACTGCAGATGACTATTTGATTTGAAACACATTTAAATGAGACATAGTACATAAGAAAAATCTCAGAATTTGTCAGTGGAAGGGCAAAATATGATTAATCAGATCTGTCTGTTAATTCTTTAAATTTATTCTTAGTTGCCATAAAAGAGTAAAACAGGTAATCAGGGAAAGGTGATTTTCTTTTGAGGGAGAAAACACATTTTCAGTAAAGATAGTGTAGGAAACATGGTTTCCAACTAGAAACTGTCAAGGAATCACTTGTTGTTGCCTGAAAGAGTCCCTCAAGTCCAATGATAGAAATGATCAAATTAGGTTCTTTTGAGGATACTATATTTTATATTGTGACTTGGATCACATATTTGATATTTTGTGTTACTATAATAAAGTTCTCATCTAGTATGAGGTCAAAATACAATTACTCAGGCTGACAGCTTTCTTTGTTTTAAGAGGGGGTTTTTCTTAGTTGTTGCTGCTTCTTCATATCACTCAGTGTATTACAAGCTTTTAACTTTAAGCTTAGTATTTTTGCTGATTCACAATTTTTTACTCTCATAAAGTGAAGAACATTGGTAGGATGATAACGTGGGCTAAAATGAGAACGATAATCAGAAATAAGAAATAAGCAATAAAGTCAACACCTACTGATCAGATCATCCAGATCAGACAGTTCCTAGCCTAAGCTATTCCTGTTCTAAAATAGCCACTTGAGCTTGATGTTTCCCCTTGAAGTAACGGCAAGTACCAAATATAACAGTAAGGGTACTGATACATTAGACAGTAAATTTAAGATAGATTTTTGTTATAATTAGATACCTAATTTCCATTATAAATCACTCATTGTTAATTCGCTTTATTAGCATGTTGTTGAAACCAATGAGGAATCATCCCTGCAATAGTTTTGTAAATATATAACAAATGCTCAACTGTGTATAGAACTAATTAATTATTAGAACACAAAGGGAAGTAAGAATAGAAAGTTGTTTTCTTCTAGAAATGTTTTTCATCTTTTTAAAATAAAAAATTAAAACATGATTCATTATAGTCTATATTCTCAAAACTTTCCACATTGCTGCTATGTTTCAAATCATTCATTCTCTGATATTTCAGGATCTTAAATACATAGTTACGATTTGTTCCTACAAATTATTTCATATTTAGATATGTATTGGTCTAAACAGTAGTCTCTAAACTCTATAAGAATAGCACCTATGCTATGTGGAATTTTATAAATTGCACCCTTATGATCCTTCATACAGAGAAGACTGATATTAATTCATCATCATTTACTTAGGACTACACAGGCAGCTACTCAGAAACATCAGAAAAAAAGAAACTTCAAATGTCTATGTGCAAGTTGGTTTTTTTTTTAATTTGTTTTGCATGAGTGCTGTTTTGCATCTAAATAAGAATATGTATGGAAAAGTTATGTAAATATTGAGTGGTCTTGAGAAGCTTTAAAATGAAAAGAAATTGTATAGTAATGAAAAAGCAGCAAATACACAAATTCTCAGTGTGCAGGAAACCAAACAGGAGTTTGCAAATACAGACATTATAGATTACACTTTCCATCATTTTACATAAAGTTATGCTCTAACGAAATTTTTGAAGTCATTGATATTTACTCTTATGAATGCAAAAGATGTAAGGAGGTTTAGAATTACTTGAAAAAAAGTTTATACTCAAAGTTTTAGTCACTCCCAGAAATTCAGGATTAATAAATGTAAAACACTGAGTCAGATTTTAAATTATGGTAATGTTTGGGGAAAAGAGATGGATAAAGAAACTTGAAATCCTAAGAGCAGAAATCAGTAATATGGAATCAGGAATGTACAGCACTCAAGATTTAGGAAGAATAACAAAGGGACAATTACTAACCCCAAGTAATATTATAGATAAAAGATGTTCAATGCCTACATCAATGCACTAGATCCCATTTTTTTTTGTTTTTTTAGTCCTTTTAGCTTTTGTTTCCTTCCAATATAATGAACTTATACTTATTTTTATATGTGACTTCTACAAAATTGACATGATTTGAGTTTTAAATTCCTCATTCATATCACTCATCAGTAACTCATTTCTTTCAAGTAATAGCATCCCTCATGGTGCTACACATTGAGGGAAACTGTTATAGCAAGAATAAACGAACCATGAGATCGTGTTGTTGCTCTGTGTTTGCTCTTTTGGTGTGTGACAAAAATGATTCTTTATTGTGAGTGTGAAAAACAGGTTTTAAATATCCTTTTTCTTGTATTCTATGAAAATTTAGGAAACGGGACGATAGGCATACAAATAACTCAAGAAATAAATACAAGGGAATAACTGGGTGTGGATTTGACACACAATTTGTCACAAATTTTTTGAATACATGGAGTAAGTAAATACCTGTCATCCAGGATGGATCATATTAAAAACTCCACAACACAAGAACCGTTCCAGAGAATTATTTAATGGATTTTCTGATGTTTCCAATTTGCAAGAATTTTTTTGTGGTGTTTTGATAATGTATTTAATTATTGTGATGAGAATAGTTTTATATCATAATTATAGGACTGACCCTCCTCTGGACTCCCATGTATTTTTTCCTTGGAAATTTTGCTTTCTTAGAAATATGTTATGTGTAGTATTCTCCTAGGTTATTAACAGTAAGACAAGACAGAAGATTTCATTATAGCATGTGTATAAATGTATTTATTCCTTTGTTTAGGGGCCACTGAATGCCTTATTCTGACTGTTATGGCTTATGACAGTGTATGTTGCCATTTGCAACCCATTGCTCTAGTATAGTGAACAATAGTTTTGTATACAACTGGCAACTGGGTTGGGATTTGGAGTTCTGTGCATATAGGGTTCACATATTGGATCTTCTCTCTACATTTTGTGGATCAAATAGTTGAATCATTTTTTCTGTGATGTACCAGTATGAGCCTAGCTTGGGGGGGACACTTTAATGCTAGAGTAGTGATTATGTGATTGCCCTTTTAGTGGTACAGTTCCTTTTATGTTGATACTGGTAGTCTTACGTAAAAATAATCTCAACCATTCTGAAGCTTCCATCTGCTACTGGGAGAAAGGCCTTCTAATGTTCTTCCCACCTTATAATTGTAGCTTTATTTTGGATCATGTATATCACATATTTGAGACCAAAGTCAGCTACTCAGCAGTAACAGACAAATTCCTTTCTCTTTTCTAGTAGTGTTCTGACCCCACTGTTAATCCCATAATATACTGTTTGAGAAACAAAGATGTTATGATTGCATTGAAAAAGTTTTTTGAGAATTCAAATGATTTGCAAAAGATTTTATAAATTTCTTATTTTCTATAATTGTCATGTAAACATGTATTGAATTACTTATTTCTTTTTCTTACCACTCCATGTAACATTACCCTTGCTCCATTACATTTTCATAGCCCCTTAAAAATATTTTTAGATAGAAATTTATATGCATAAAATACATAAACATTCTTTTTTAAACAGTATTTGTGATTATTTTTAACAATATTGATTTTGAGTATTCTGAAGGGTGCCCCTTGTTTTTATGTTATGCAAAACCAACTCAGTGCTTATTATTGAAATAGGTAATCAAATTTTAGTTCTCATTTATGTGCAAATAAAATTTCAAGAAAATTTTTGATTTCAAAAGTAACAATGGAGTTATTAAAGAATTTTTTTAGTTTTTTTATGATTGGAATCCAAAATAATGCTCATCATCATGAAAAGTATTATGCAGATGTATACTGTACTAGGTACTTCAGTTTGAACTGACACAAACTAGAGGGAGAAAAGGAGGGAACCCAGTTGAGGAAATGCCCCATTATATGAGCAAAAGGATTATTTAGTAATTAGTAGTCTCATTTAATGGTAAACCATCAGAGTGAGGAACTGAGAATGGAGGTTTAAATGCAATGTATGGAATGTTGGGATTACTGCCCTGTGGTTAAAGCAACTGTTGCTGTAGTTTCTTACCATAGATTTTTTCTGCTAAAATTAGTGATTAATCGACAGTTATTATTATTTGATTATTTACTGGACACAATTTTACCTAGTGAATTTGCTGTTTACTGATTTTATCCTCTAGTATGGGTGAAAACAGTCTCCACTACCAAGTGTTTGCTCTGTCTCCTATGTAAATGGAGGGATCAGCCTTTTAATAATCTTTATGACAGACATTTGGTAGTGTTTATATATAAAAGATCATCTAAGACATTCCAAAGATCTGAAGACATAGAATTTCTGTGTGCCCAAATTTGCAGATTATTTTACTCAAATAGATAGAAAATATAGGAATTTATTGGTTTTACCTCACTTGTAGGTAAAGAAGCAATGATCTAAAAGTAGCCTTGTTTTAAATGATTCCCAACTCCTAACTATCTTCACCTCAGTTATGATGATTTTCATTCAGGAGATTTACTACCTGTGCCTTAACCTCAATAAAAAAAGAAAATGGCCATCTACCCACAGCCCAGAAAAAGACAAAACCCCACTGGCACCACTGGTAAATTTTGAGTTGGTTTTTTTTTGATCAATTGATTAGAGTAAGTGAGTAAATGCTATAAACTTGAGAACCAAAATGGCCTTAGATTTTGCAACATTTGGAAAAAGTAGGATATAAACGGTTGTGATGTGATTTTGTATGTATCTGGGTAAGAACAAAGAGAGTTAACAGATGTTGGAGCAAAAGATCCTAAAAATTACAGAGATAGGAAAACAAAGAAAAAAGAAGAAGAAAAAGAATGCAGCTGAGAATTGTAATTTTAATTAGAATTGAAACAGAGAATAAGAGCTAAGAAATTATAAGGAGGACAAGAATTAGAATAAAGAAAAAGAAAGAACAATACAAAGACAAGGTTAGAAAGGACAGATTATGTGTAGATTTTATTGGCTTATAGTAGCATCTTTTTTGAACCTTGACGGTAAACTTCACTGGCACAAATTTTAAAGTTTTCAATACTCTATGAGATCTGGATCTAAAGTATTTTCTTCTAATTGGCGAGGAACCACATTATGGTGGGTGGTGCATCATGGTATTCTGTGGTCAGTCCTGTAAGAAAACAGACTAAACAGGAAACAATCCAGTACCAGCTGCCCTCATGGCCTCTGCATTAGTTCCACCCTCCAGCTTCCGGCCTATTTGAATTACTGCCATGACTACCTTTGGTGATGAACATCATTGTGGAATTTAGACTGAATAAAGCTTTTCCTCCACATTATACTTTATGGACAGGTTGTTAGTCACTGCAATAGAAATCCTAATTTTGACAAATGTTATCATTATAATGTGGAAATGAGTTAGCAATTAATAGGTAAAACTCAACATTAGTACTGTAATGCATTGGTAATAATGCTTATAATGATAATTCTATAAAAAATTCAACATCCATTTTGTGGGCTATCCTCTGTATGCTGTGAATATGTTTAATTACTATTGATTAAGAAAGAAGCTTTTTTTGGTAATGGAAGCAGATTAAAACCAGTTAAAAACCCAAACACAGATAAAAACAGAAAATAATAATAGTCAAGGAGATGAGAGATGCGAAGGAAAAGATGCGGACTCCTGTAAGCCACAGCCTCATAGTGATAACAGATAAATAGAAATGGAGTAGTTTAAGATGTTAATAACTTGGCCAAAGAATGTGCAATTAATATAGTTTTGTATGATTATTCAGTTTGGGTACTGGGAACTGAATGAGCAGTTGGTACATCAGATGACATTACTTATATTTCATGTTAAAGGCATTACTCTCTGATGAGTAGCCTGCTACAACAAATGGGTTTAAAAATCTTTATCAGATGGACTTGGTGGTACACACATTCCATTTCATCATTCTAGAGACTGAGACAAGTGGATCTCTGAGTTAATGGTATCCTAGCATTCAGAGCAAGTTCAGGACACCCTGTGTTACAGAGAAAACCCTATCCTGAAACCCTTGCTAGAACTGGCCCTATCCTATAGCCACACTGATGAAATCTTGATATAACGATAGAACCTTCACCTGGCGATGGATGAAGCTAGAGACAGAGACCCACATTGGAGCACAGGACTGAGCTCCCAAGGTCCAAATTAGGAGCAGAAGGACAGAGAACATGAGCAGGGAAGTCAGGACCGCAAGAGGTTCACCCACCCACTAAGACGGCAGGGCTGATCTAATGGGAGCTCACCAAGACCATATGGACTGGCACTGATGTATCATGTGATCAAACCGGACTCGATGAATGTGGCTGAAGAGGAGGGCTGACTGAGAAGCCAAGGACAATGGCACTGGGTTTTGATCATACTGCATGTAGTGGCTTTGTGGGAGCCTAGTCTGTTTGGATGATCACCTTCTTAGACCTCAATGGAGGGAGGAGGACCTTTGACTTCCCACAGGGCAGGGAACCCTGACTGCTTTTGTCCCTGGAGAGAGGGGAGACAGTGTGTGTGGGGGGAATGGGAGGCGGGGAGGAGGCAGAAATTTTTAATAAAAAATAAATATATAAAAACAAAAAAAGAAATAGAATAACAATTACCATCTGAGTGTAACTAGAAATTAAATCACACAGAGCCAAGATGCATCTT
>CAWTZC010001308.1:0-38424 GCA_963919715.1 Microtus obscurus
CATTGAGTTTAGTACTTTTATGTGACTTCTTAATATGTAAACCAGTGGTTCTCTGATCTATTGCCTTCTCTTCAGGCCCTTTTACTTACTGTTGCCTTGGCTTGTCCAAGATCTGGATGGAAAAGGAGGTGTGAAGAAACTGGGAAGAAAAGACAGGGGAAAACTTGTCTTCAAATTATATTATATCAGAAAAGATTTTACGTTTAATAAAAGAGGAAAAAAAATAACAATGAGGAAATTTGACTATCAACAAATGAGCAACACTTGAATATCATTGAAACTACTTTGAAATACTACCTAACGCCAATTTTGATGGCAATCAGTACTATAATGGCAGAAGCTGGGGCATCTCTGTGAGTTCAATGCCAGTCTCATGTACACAGAGCATTCCAGGACAGTCAGAGCTATATAATGAGATCCGGTTTCAAAAGTCTGTTTTTCTTCATTGAATCTTTAAAATCATATATGTGTGGTTGTGAGTATGTGGGTGTAATATATAATATATTCAAATAAAGATCTTTTCTTTTTTATTTTATTTTATTTTATTTTTTGATAGAGAGGGTTTCTCTATAGCTTTGGAGCATGTCCTGAACTAGCTCTTGTAGACCAGGCTGGCCTCAAACTCACAGAGATCCACCTGCCTTTGCCTCCTGAGTGCTGGGATTAAAGGTGTGCACCACCACTGCTCAGAAAAATCTTTTATTTTTTAAGAATACATTTAAGACATGAAATCATTTAAAATAGATATAGAGTAATAACCATGTAGGTTACTATGTAGATACAATATCAAAAATTTGTTACTACAAGCAGAAATGAGTTGGTATGAATCTCAAATTCAATAGCTCCTGCCCAATAATTTAAGCATCAACCAAAGAAAATGTCAGAAGAAAACAATTCCAAACTTTAAATATGAGAAGAAATCACAACTGTCTTAAGAGCCTATTTTGCTGTGATAAAGACTATTCTCAGAAACCAGCAGCTATGAAAGAGAGGGTTTATTTCAGCTGATAGACCGCATAACACTCCATAATTTAAGGACATCAGGGTAGGAATATTGAGGCAAGAATTGAATCAAAAGCTATGAAAGCATACTGCCTTTGGGCTCAGTCCTCATACTCACCTTGCATTTTTACACACCCTAGAAAAGTGTGCCCACAAGTAGCACCACCCACAGTAAGCTGGGCGCTCCCCCATAATTTACTAATGTAAGTAATGAACAAATTTGCCAGACTAATATGGTGGATGTTTTTTCTCAACCATGTCTCCTTTTTCCCAAGGTGGTCTAGATTGTGTCAACTGCACACAAAACATAACCAATATATCTGGAGAATCCACACAACTATTTAGGAACAAGATTCAAAATAATGATGCTGATCAAAAAGATTAAAAACTTTGAGTAGGCATTAATCTGATTAAGACAGATATGATAAATATGTTGTAATTATATGATAAAATGCTCACCATTACTGATAATAAACAAATGAAAATCAAAGTTCAGTGAGACACAATCTCTCATGTACTAATATCAAAGGACTTCAAATGTTATAAAAGGTAAGAGAATGAGTAAAAAGCAGGAACTCTGGGACACTGATGTTATGAATACAAATTCACAAAGCGTTTATATATGCCACCATGTTAGTTCTCCACTTCGAAAAGAAGAAAGAGAGAGGAAGTGAGAGAGGGAGGGAGGGAGGAAGGGATGGAGGGAGGAAAAGAGAAAGGAAGGAAAGAAAGAAAGAGAAATACTGCATTTCAACAATTATAGAAAGGAAAGAATGAGAAAGAAAGAAATAAAAACAATAAATATGCTAAAACAATGTTTAAGAAGATGACTTGGAACACTATGTAATAATTTCAGTATCTTTATTACTGATTGAATTACATATAAAGATGACATGAACAGTTTTCTTGACATAGATTTTCAAAGACCTTGATTTTACTGCATGTAATTGTCCCATTCTCTATGGTTAATTTTTTAAAGATTGAACATAATCTTTATCATATTTAAGGTACTTACTTAAAATACTTAATTATAGTTATAGTACATAGCAATGTAATGTATTCTAGTCTTTTATTAATTTATTTTCTATAAAGTATTTCTGTTCACATACTTTTATGATTGTTGACCAAGTTAATTGCATGATCTATTAAATAATAAGTATTGAAAAAATATTTACAACTTCAAAATGAATGAGCAGATTTGACTTTTTTAAAACTCCTTAAAAATTAAATCATCTTTATATTTCCCTCTAGTAAGCTCCTTTGTGTCAATAAAACAAATGCATGGGATTAATAATGTAAGGAAAACATGTACTATTTGCAGTCATTTCTGTGGCTAAAACGTCTATTTGAATTTTTTATCTGAAAAAGAATGAGTATACACTGATTCATTACATATCTGTAAAGGCTTATGCATTCTCTTGCAAGTCAGTAGAAAATAACACAGTTAAGACACATTCTAATGCTGCCTGCCTTCCCTGCACAGTAAAGTAATTATACAATTGTCAGTGGACTTCATTAACTTACAGTACAAAGTTTCTGAATCATCCAAATAGCTTCACTCTATGTTCGCTATTCCCCCAGGACACTCATCCTTTATAATATTTACCCTACATGTAATGATTGCTTCTATAAGTTTTGAATTCAATTTAAAAACTGTACTAGAAGATTTCCGTTGATGAGAAACTTTGGGTATTTATTAAGTTAATTATTTAAACAATCAAAGAGTATTGTGTTAACATCAAAAGCTTGGAGGCAGAAAAACTGAAATGACAACGCTTTCACAAATAGAGGAGAGTCAAATTTACTGTGGCTTGTTTGTTTGAATGCCCAGAGGCCATCATTCAGTTGCTTTCATTCACTGCTTCTTCCTTAAATATTTATAATGATAAAGGAATTTGATTTAGTAGTTAGGTCATACATTATATAAATAGTGGTTCAGAGAAAGCTAGAAAAATTAAATTCATAATTTTATGTGCAATTACAATGAAAAATTAAAATGAATTTACTATATTTTAATATTTTTGAGCCAGCTGGTATTGAAGTCACTATGTAGCTTGAGGATGACCTTCAACTTCTGATCTTCCATAATGCTTCAATTAGAAAGAGAGAGAGAGAGAGAGAGAGAGAGAGAGAGAGAGAGAGAGAACTTGTGTATTAATATTTATCATCCCATTTTTAAAAATGTCTGAAGTATAAGATATTTTGCTGTGTAACTTTGAGGGTCCATTCTTCCTTGAAGGAACAAAAAATTGTTAACATAAAAGAGGATTTACTGCTGGGCAGTGGTGGTACACACCATTAATGCCAGGTCTTGGAAGACAGAGGCAGGAGGATTTTTTTGCGTTCATTGCCAGCCTGATCTGCAAGAGCTAGTTCTAGGACATGCACCAAAACTACACAGAGAAACTCTGTCTTGAAAATACAAAACCAAACAAAAAAGAGGAGTTCCTGATGTCAAAAATGTCTTTAGTTTCTCTGGGATCACGAATTATAGGCACAATGTCCTTTATTTATGGCTAGAAATCAATTATGAGTGAGTACATCCCATATTCCTCTTTTTGGGTCTGGCTTACCTCACTCAGGATAGTGTTTTCTATTTCCATCCATTTGCATGCAAAATTCAAGAAGTCATTGTTTTTTACTGCTGAGTAGTACTCTAATATGTATATATTCCCATACTTTCTTCATCCATTCTTCCATTGAAGGGCATCTAGGTTGTTTCCAGGTTCTGGCTATTACAAACAGTGCACCCACACACTGAGACAATGGGGATGTTCTATCGGAACTCACCAAGGCAAGCTGGACTGGGTCTGAAAAAGCATGGGATAAAACCGGACTCGCTGAACAGAGCAGACAATGAGGACTGCTGAGAATCAAGAACAATGGCACTGGGTTTTGATTCTACTGCATATTTGTGGGAGCCTAGGCTGTTTGGATGCTCACCTTACTAGACCTGGAAGGAGGTGGGAGGTCCTTGGACTTCCCACAGGGCAGGGAACCCTGACTTTTCTTAGGGCTGATGAGGGAGGGGGTTGATGGGGGGGAGGGAAATGGGAGTCAGTGTCGGGGAGGAGGAAAAAATCTTTAATAAATAAATAAATAATTAAAAATGTCTTAAGCTGTATACAAAATGAATTTAATGTCAAAGAACTGAAAGCATATATTGAATGTGATTTTTTCTTTTAAGTTGTAGTCAAAAAAAGGTTCAAAAATGTTTGCAGTAATTATTTTTATAATTGCTTTGACTAACTAACTGATAAAAATCAGTTAAAGACATGGGTTATTTTTTAAGGCCCATGATTTATAAGGGTAAATATGACAGACTTTTTCTCTGTATTTCTGTTTCCTTAGGGAGGTAGAACATCATAGTAGTAGAGGAATTATAGGAAGCATACCTCTTAAAAGACAAGAAAAAATTAAATGAATATTCTCTAGACGATATATAAGCAATAAAATCAGGTCTTTGGGGAATGGCTCAATCTCAGCCCCATCCACTAATGCTTCTACACTTCTCAAATACCTGCAGGCCAGTTACTCAGTAGCACAGGTCTGTTGGGGGCTTCACAGACAAATCAAATGTAAAATTCCAGGAAATAGTCCAGAAAGCCTAGGAGTTAGACAGATACCTGACAAGGATACAAATTAGGAAAAAGGTGCAGATAGATAACAAATATATCTAGCTCAGCTTCCTGCCCAACCTCCTGTGTTGCAGGGAGGGACTCCTTGTTCATCCTGGCCACCTGGCTAGCTTAGCCCCGAAATAACCACATGGAAACTGTGTTAATTAAATCACTGCTTTGCCCATAGTTCTAGTTTCTTATTGGCTAATTATTTTATCTTAATTTAACCCATTTCTAGTAATCTGTGTATGGCCACGTGGCAGTGCCTTTCCGTGTAAAACTGCCAGCATCTCTGGCTTCTCCATGGCATCTCTCCTACTCTGCCTTTCTTTCTCCCAGCATTCAGTTTTGTCTTCCCCGCCTACTTAAGTTCTGCCCTATCAACTATTCTAAGGCAATTTCTTTATTAATTAACCAATGAAAGGAGCTTATTGACAGAAGGACCTCCTATACCACTCCTGTCCTGAGAGATAGGTTGGACAATCTTTTTCCCTTAGTAAGGAATTTATCGCTAGAAAGGTTTGCCAGCTGGCTGACCAGTCAAGCATGGTGAGACAAACTGCAAACCAGACTGGTACATGCTTATCCCCAGTTGTAGGCCTGTGAGTTCTTTTCTTTTTTTCTTTTTCTAAACTGATCATTAAAAAGAAGGGAGATACATACTCCAGTGTAGTAATACGGAGCGGCGTGGTTGTGCCCCTGTACCCGGCCGCCCGCATGGCCCAGCTTAAGCCCCAAAATAATTACACGGAAACTGTATACCTTTAATCACTGCCTGGCCCATTATTGGCTAGCTCTTACATATCGACCTAACTCATTTCTGATAATCTGTGTAGCACCCCAAGGTTTGCTTACCGGGGAGATTCTAGCCTGTGTCTGTCTGGAATGCGGGCATCATGGCTATTCCTCACTCAGCTTCTCTTTCCCAGAATCCTGTTCTGTTTAGTCCGCCTACCTAAGGGTTGGCCTATCAATGAGCCTAGGCAGTTTTTTTATTAGTTAGCCAATGAAAGAACAGATAAGATACAAGACCCACCTCCATCATTTCCCCTTTTTCTGTTTAAACAAAAAAGAAAGGCTTTAACTTTAACATAATAAAATTACATATAACAAAACAGTTATCAAGTAAGAATTACAGTTACAATATTTATATCTACTTTATCTTTTATCATAACTAAGGAAAACTATAACTATCCATTCTTCAACTCCATCAAAGACTCCAGAAGGATATAAAATTATTTAAACAAACAAGAAATTCAAACTCTAGAAATGACAGAGACATCTCACTGCCTGGACAGTCACCCAAAGTTCCCCTGTACCGTTGGGGCATCTATCTTTGGCCTTCAGGCCCATAGTATCCAGCAGACAGTTCCATGAAGCAGGAAATTCCAAAGACAGTTCCGTCACTTTCTGCTGTGTCCTGCGTCCTGCAGAATGTCTCGTAGACTCTTTTATAAATCAGGAACCCCGAAAGATCATCTCACCTTTAGGAGAGTTCAGCAGTCTTCTCTCTGCGGGTTCTTTGTGTCCAGTTTATGCAATAGTCCAGGCAAGAACAGTTTCTTGCCCAAATGGCTATCAAACTCCATAACAATCCTCTTCGATGCCCACCTTCCTCTCGAAGCAGATTGGTGCTGCCAGAAGCAGACGTGTCTCATTGTCATGAAAAGCCCCAAATTATCAAAACATTAAATGCCATATTCTGCAGTCCTTGAAAGATATGAAGAATGCCTATCTAATTGAAATATATCTCCATATATCTAGAAAATCTAACATGACTACAAGCTTGACTATTATTTACAATTATTTAACAACAACCTATATTTCCTAATTATACATTACATTTTAAAAATGAACTACACAATCACAATACCTTGATCAAGATCAGAAATACATATACATGTAACAAAATTGACCTTAAAATCCACACCAATGTAAATTATTCATATCTATATCCTATCCCCCTTTAAATGTAAAAGAACATTTATAAACAATATTTTGGGAACATGGGCACAGTTTTTCTCTCTAAACTGCTTCCTGCTGAATGGGGGCGTCGTTAATTAGATCTTTCATGGTATAACCTGTGTGCCAGGGTCATCACAGTTGGCAGTTGAGTGAAGTAATTTTTTGAGGGTGTTCACAGCAACCTTTCAGGAGGGCGTGGTCTATCATACCAAATCGGAATAGAAGAAATCCACAGGGTCTCATCCTCTGTGAAAACAAAAGAAGACCCTTTCCGAAGCATCATATCCTCAGACCCAAATTTTGAAGTCATACCCTCATGATATCCATTCTGGTTCCATTTGGCAGCCCATATAATGAAATGTCTTTCTGTACTTAGCTCCTTCACAGTCAAAAATTTTAAAGAAAACACAATGTACATAATCCAGACTCTCTGTGAATTTTCCATTTTTACGTGGCTTATTTTTACTTTATTTCTCTTAATCTGTACTCTGTCTCTTTAAAGACTTTACCTTTTTATTTTTAAAGGCATTAACTTTATTTTCTCACTCTCTATATATTTATTTCTAGGCAGTTTTTTTATTAGTTAGCCAATGAAAGAACAGATAAGATACAAGACCCACCTCCATCACTCCAGCTCACCAAAACTTTATTTCAGTTTTTGAAATTATAATTACATCTTCCCCCCTTTCTTTTTCTCCCAACAACCTTCCCATATTCCTTTTCTACTTCTAGCTTCCTACTCAGGGGCTTTTACATAGTCTTTTGTGTCATCTTGAAGCTTTTCCTGACCAGTTTGGTGGTGTGGGAGGTCCTTCCATCTGTATGTTGTTTTTATTGATTAATGAATAAAGAACGGATTTGAGACTACGGCAGGGAAGAACAGAACTAGGCAGGGAAATGTAGGCTCTCTGCTGGGAGGTAGAAAGGCATAATCAGATAGAAGCAATGGAACACTGGGAGAAAGATGCTGGGAACTTTAGCCAATAAGCCACTGTCACATGGCAATATACAGATGAATAGAAATGGCTTAAATTGAGTTCTAAGAGTTAACCAATAAGATGCTAGAGCTAATGGGTAAAGCAGTGTTTTAATTAATACAGTTTCTGTGTGAATCTTTCGGTTCTGGGCAGCAGGGACAAACAAGCGACCCTTCCCTCAACAGATTGGGATGTTTGATGGGTCATCCTTGTTCAGTTCAGGTGTGAGAGGTAACATTAGTAAATCCTTATGTGTGTAGCTTCTAATATCTCACATCTCAAAGCAAACCTCCAAACTTCTGCCCTCATATTTCTGTCATCTTTTCTGGGTATTCCCTGAGCCACCAGTGTGAGAGTGTTTTGTGTATGTCTTCTAGGACTGTATCACACAAGTATGCATTTTTATTAGTTGTGGTTTTCTGTAGTTGTCTGCATGTGTTTCAGAAAGAGGAATTTTTTTTATGAGGAAGGAACACTATGCTTGCCTGTGGTATAAGGACAAATGCTTATAAAATGTCATTAGGTATTATGATGATTTAGTAAATTTGAGACTGTAGATTCTTTTCCAACAGCCATTGTTTCACTAACACTATATAGTTAATACAAGGAATTGTATCCCCTGGCTGAGCACTCTTAAATCCAAATAGAGAGGTGCTGGTTACTACCAAGGTGCTCATGTCATTACTGTACACTTAATGTTCTCCTGCCATGCTGGTAATTGATGTGGTTTTTGGGTGTCACAGATGGGTAGAACCGTTGGTTGTCTCATTCATTTGGAAAATTTTATAGAATCTTCTTTGAAAGGGGCCATCTAGCTGAACATTTTCATCTGTCCTCTCAGTGTTCCTTCCAAGAACCAAAGGCTACCAAACCAAAGTCCCAAAGACAGACATAAGATGATCTCTATTGAACTGATAGACAGAGCTATTAAAGAGACTCCACCAACATACAACCTCTGGCTTTTGCCCTTGTTTACCCTCTTAGGTGGAAAGGACGTTACCGCATATGAAAACACCTTGCATATAAAATTCAGAGCCCAATGACTCCAGAAATGGAACTGATCTAAAATTAATTTCAAACAGTTGACTCTGTCTATTGTGTCTGAGATTTTTCTCTGCAGCTACCGGTTATAATCAAAACTTTTTATATTTAGTTTTTTAGTTAGCAGATAAAACAATCCAGCCTCCTAAACAGCAACTTTTCAAATATTACTGAATCTGTTCCTTGTATTTTCATCATACCACCGCATACATCAAAGTTTCTTGCAGTAGCTGAATTCATAGTGAATACTCACAGAAAGTAGAGAAGATTGCCATGGGGCAGCAAAAGCCATACAAACAAGTAATGTTTTCTGCTGTTTGGGTTTGTAATCAAATGTGACATTATTTCTTCCTCAACAGTCAACCATGTTGTCACTCCTAAAAGTCAGCTAAGCCACATCTCTGCAAAAAGTAATTGCCTACACAGTTGTCCACAGGGGCTGGCAATTACCCTGGGATAAGGTCTTACTTGTCATTGACTTCAGGATAAATAGTGATCTCTTACAATACTTATCTTCAAAACCTGGAGATAAATGTTGTCTCTAAATCAAAGTGGGTTTTACTGTTAAAAGTCTTAAATGGTGGTGAGGTAAGTATTTTTATCTCTGACATAGCAGCAAAATATCTAAGATCGATGTTACAGAGCTAATGCTTGGGCTTTAGATAATATGCACCTTTGTTGATTCCATATGCGAGTCAGGCTGCACGGTGGTTAGGAAAACAGGTGTCAGCAGACAGCATGATACACCTAAGATAGCATCACCTGTGACAATAACACACACACACTGCTCCATCTTTTATTTACTTTAGTGACAGAAGAAGTGAGCTGACTTTCCACATTCTAGAACCTTGTGAAACAATGGCAGAGAATCTCCATAATTAATTACCATGAAACAGAAATTTCTTACTACTTTATTCTTTATTGAAACTTTTATTAAATTATTGACATTACAAGAAGCTTTTTATTGAGTCTTTTCTCTTTGACCCTTCTACTATGTCCTATTTTTGTGTGGTCAATCATTTTGTATCTGCTATCAATATCAAGTAGGAGGGTTTGGCATTTCACTATGAGATATTTTC
The DNA here is from genome assembly GCA_963919715.1 of Microtus obscurus. Lineage (NCBI taxonomy): Eukaryota > Metazoa > Chordata > Mammalia > Rodentia > Cricetidae > Microtus > Microtus obscurus. Next base: position 9,685 of record CAWTZC010001308.1, read on the forward strand.
TGATATAGTGGTCATAATGGAACTGGAAGCAATAATAATCATATAATGAGGAATAAATTCTTTCATAATATGTTTTTTAAAAAGGAATGCAGAAGTAATGGTTAGGGGAGGGGGAAGGAAGGGGTTCAGAGAAAAATGTATCATGCAATAAAATCAATAAAAAAATCATTAGTGAATATGTTCCTTACTGGGGATTGTTTTCAAAGAAACCAAACACTTTATATGGTAGTTTAAAAATAAGTATTAGTTGTCTCAAAAAAAAGATAAGTATTAGATTATTCTTAATTTCTCTGTTTGCAGATAATATTCCTTAATTTTATAACCTACACTAAAAATCCCATGGCTATGTCAAACAATTCGTGATCAGAAACATTACGTATTTTGAGTAAATAGACAAGTGAACATTCAATATAGAACATGGACAAATTACTTCTTTCTTTTATATCAGGTTCAATTCTAAAAAAAATTCTTTAATATCATGTCTCAGGACAATTAAGGAATCTAAATAATATGAGATATATAAACATATATGGTACTCTCCATAGCTAATAATTTTTATTAGTTATTTATTGCTTCCATCAGGACCATCATCAGCATCATCACGATCTAATAACATGTGTAAACCAGAGTTATATGAAATTTTACTCAAATTATAGTTCTTAGAATTAGAAATATTCATAAGTGAAAGACTTATGAAGTTACTCTGCTGTATTGCTTTTTTGGTAAAGTGCTACTTTATTGTGTGCTGTTATAATGGCTATATTTTTTTCATTCAGTGACATTACTTTCAATTATTCATTTTCATTGTATGTTAAGTTGTTCTGCTGTTTCTAATAAAAATAAATAAATATTTTCTGACAAATGAGGCTTATTTTATAAAATTCCAATAGCACACTCTAGACAAACATAAAAATTTCTAAAAATTTTAAAATTCTAAAATATACTTTATCTAATTTGCCTCAAATTGTAGCTCCAACAACTAGAATAAGTATCATTGTAATTAATGAGGAAATAAAGAAATAATGTATGCTAGCCTATCTGGAGAAAAGTCAATGTATCTACACTCTTAATTATTTTATTATTCTGCCCAATGATCATCATTTTACAAGAGCTGTACCAACTACAGGCCAAATAAGCAGATACATTTGATGAGTCTGTTTTCACAATACAAATTTCTGTATAACTTTCTCTTCTTGACTCAACATCTCCAGTATCTGGGTTTACCGAACTCCACTAATAGACAAGGATTCAAGTCAAATACTGGTACAGCTGCTGATTTCTCAGATGGTATAATCTATAATTTATACCCACAGATATAATCTATGGTATTATGACAATGGCAGAGAAGCCTCTTAGTTGCTTTTCATGGAGCTAGAGCTTTTTTTTTATGAAGTCTGCTTTTACCTTCAATTAAACTATTGGCAAACCTAAGAATTTTTTATTTAGATATTGCTCTATTGTAAACTTGTGTGTCTCAAGAAAGAATCTGTGAAAGAATATTTGTGAGTTTTATATCCAAGGAAAGGCAAATGTGTTCTTCCAGTGTGCTATATTTATTTTTCTAAAAAAATATTCTCTGTAGATATTTTGTGTGCTGTTGGGTACTGCTGTCGTATAGAGCCACCTAATCTTTTTATTATCTAATCCCTAGTGACAAATCATCAGAAAGCAAAGGAGGTCCATAAAACCAGACCAAAAATAAGTTAAAAATTATTGTCTTTCATATTTCAAAATATTGAGACAAGTAAACTTTAAATAAAACATGTTATTTTATTCTTAAATTCTGATAGATATTATTTGTAAGATGTTAATATAATGTTTTTCATGGCCAACAAATTATGTTTTCCTCTAATATGAGGTGATTAAGTGATGCTATTTATGCCACACAAACATTAGGTAGCAAAGATTCAAATCTGGCAGCTGTGTATCATACTTTTTTTATTCTATATTTTGTATTAAGTTGTCTACTTCCTGATAACAGATGTTCTATGATTATGAAAATTTAAATTATTACATACCAATATCATCCCCATAATTTTCTTCACTCGACTATATACCAAAATATAGATTTTTGACCACTAAATTTTGGCTAATTCTAAAAATTTTAAAACATTCATTATTTTCTCAATCTCAAAAATGACCCCAAATATTCTCACATTAAAATGAAGAAAATGCTTATGTATTTAGATAAAATATTCTGTAGGTAAACCTTAAATACCTGAGCATGTACATTATTCATCAGCACATGAAAAATTCTCCAAAATAAACCACATGCAAGAACACAAAGAAAACCTTAACAAATGCAGATAGTTGAAATAACCTTGTACACTATCTGACTATTATCCAATAAACCATAAAATTGACAGAAAAAAATGAAGAAAATGCAAACCTATAGCAGGGTTACTACCTCAAGAAACACCATCTTCTAAGTAATATCTTTCAGGCATCAAGAATAACTTCTCAATTCTAATCTAAAACACGTATTGATAAAAAATAATGTAATGACATCAAAAATGATTTTATTTAATTAATTTTAAGTTAACAGGCAATCTCATAGGTCTGATTATGACAGATAATATCACTATGCATTGCTCTTATCCATCATTCTCCTCCATTGATCTCTTTCTTCTGCTTATGTAGTCTTCCCTTTGCTTTCAAACAACATATATTTAATTCTCTTCTCCTTAGTCCCAAAATGCATAAGTAAGTGACGAGTGGTAATGGGAAGGCATGAGAGTGTAAAGAGACAAAGACATGTTCTTTTTTAGTTTTGTCTTTTTAATTCTCCTTGCTTCCTTAGAAGAGAAAACAAGGACCTTGGTTCGTTCATCACCCAGCTAACTTCACATTCCTGGATATCATCTACTGCCGATGAGAAAAGCAAGAAGCCCACGGAAATGCAGCACACAAACTTTACCAGGCCAACAGAGTTCATATTTATCGGATTCACAGATTATCTGCCACTCAGGTTCACGCTGTTCTTGGTGTTTTTCATAGTGTATACATTGACTGTCGCTGGCAATGTGGGCCTAATAATTCTAGTTAAAATTGACTTAAGACTTAAAACCCCCATGTATCACTTTCTTAGCAATTTGTCTTTCTTAGATATCAGCTATTCTACAGCCATTACTCCTAAAATGCTGTTGAATTTCTTAGCTTCCAGGAAGAGCATCTCTTTCTATGGATGTGCTGTACAGATGTTTTTCTTCGCATGCTTTGCAGATGCAGAGTGTCTTATCCTGGCAGCAATGGCATATGACCGCTATGCAGCCATTTGTAAGCCGCTGCTTTATTCTACGCTGGTGTCCCGACGGGTTTGTATCAGTCTCGTAATGCTGGCGTATTTTAGTGGAAGTATGACCTCACTGGTGCATGTGTCCCTCACATTTATGCTCCCGTACTGTAGCTCCAACATTGTCAACCACTTTTTCTGTGACATCCCACCACTGCTTGCTTTGTCATGTGCAGATACCCATATTAACGAGCTTCTGCTCTTTGCCTTGTGTGGCACAATCCAGATGAGCACTTTCATGGTCATCGTTATCTCTTACTTCTGCATCTTTATCACGGTGTTGAGCATCAAGTCCTCAGGAGGCAGGGGCAAAACCTTCTCCACCTGTGCTTCCCATCTCATGGCTGTCACCTTGTTCTATGGAACCCTCCTCTTTATGTACCTGCGTCCCACCACCAGCTATTCCCCAGACACTGATAAGGTCGTTGCTCTGTTTTACACTGTTGTCTTTCCTATGTTGAATCCAATTATCTACAGCTTCAGGAACAAGGATGTAAAAAATGCAATCAAAAAATTATTTGAAAGAAATGGGATCATTAAATGAATGCGAATTCAAGTTACTTAGAAATATCCATTCTTGATTGATTATAATGATATAGTTTGTCATTATTAAAAAATTTCAGTGAATACTTTACTTTTACAATATTATAAATTTACTACTCTATGTGACCAGGTACACAGATGTTGAAAAATATTTATTCTTCATTTAAAGTGATACTTCTCCATTTATTTACCTTTTGATGAAAATTACATGAAACACAAGCATTTTTATATCCATAGCTTATTTGTTGACATAGATCCACATATTTCTTCCCATATCTTTCTCACTAATTTTCCAAACATGTTCTGTTTAAGTCTCTGTCCATCTAGTCAGTCCATTAGCCATAGACCACAAATCAATGAATGATCACACATATGGCTATTTCTCATTACAAAAAAAATGTATGAGTGTACCCCTTTCTCCACAACCTCTCCAGCAAAGGCTATCATTGGTGTTTTTGATTTTAGCCATTCTGACAGGTGTAAGATGGTATCTTAAAGTTGTCTTGATTTGCATTTCCCTGATTGCTAAGGAAGTTGAGCATGACTTTAGGTGTCTTTTGGCCATTTGAACTTCTTCTGTTGAGAGATCTCTGTTCAGCTCAGAGCCCCATTTTACACTCATCCATTGCTGGTGGGAATGCAAACTTGTGCAACCACTCTGGAAAGCAGTGTGGAGGTTTCTCAGGAAGTTCGGAATCAACCTACCCATGGACCCAGCAATACCACTCTTGGGAATATACCCAAGAGAGGCCGTATCATACAACAAAAGTATATGCTCTACTATGTTCATAGCAGCATTGTTTGTAATAGCCAGAACCTGGAAACAACCTAGATGCCCTTCAATTGAAGAATGGATGAAGAAAGTATGCAATATGTACATATTAGAGTACTACTCAGCAGTAAAAAACAAGGACTTCTTGAAGTTTGCAGGCAAATGAATGGAAATTGAAAACACTATTCTGAGTGAGGTAAGCCAGACCCAAAAAGAGGAACATGGGATGTACTCACTCATATTTGGTTTCTAGCCATAAATAAAGGTCATTGAGCCTATAATTCAGGTTCTTAGAGGAGCCAAATAAGAAGGAGAACCCAAAGAAAAACATATAGGCATCCTCTGAATATCAACCTTCATCAGGCGATGAAAGGAGACAGAGACAAAGACCCACATTGGAGCACCGGACTGAAATCTCAAGGTTCAAGTCAGGAGCGGAAGGAGAGAGAGCACGAGCTGGGAGCTCAGGACCGCAAGGGGTGCACCCACACACTGAGACAGTGGGGATGTTCTGTCGGGAACTCACCAAGGCCAGTTGGCCTGGGTCTGAAAAAGCCTGGGTTAAAACCGGCCTCGCTGAACATAGCGGACAATGAGGACTACTGAGACCTCAAGAACAATGGCAATGGGTTTTTGATCCTACTGCACCTATTGGCTTTGTGGGAGCCTAGGCAGTTTGGATGCTCACCTTACTTGACCTGGATAGAGGTGGGTAGTCCTTGGACTTCCCACAGGGCAGGGAACCATGATTGCTCTTTTGGTGGACGAGGAAGGGGGATTTGACTGGGGGGAGGGGGAGGGAAGGGGAGGCGGCGGTAGGGAAGAGACAGAAATCTTTAATAAATAAATAAATAAATGAAAAAAAATGTATGAGTATGTGTTTTAGAGTTTTTAATGCTGTGAGGAGACACCATGACTACGGCAATTCTTATGAGGAAACATTTAATTGTGGTGGCCCAATTGCAGTTTCAGACGTTTAGTCCATTATCATTGTGGAGAAGAATATGTTGGGAGGCAGGCTGAGGTGATGCTTGAGAAATATTGAAAATGTGACATCTTGCAGGCAACAAGAAGTAGACTGAACTTAGGGAAGCTTGAACAAAAGAGCAAAGGCTGCCCGCAAAGTTACATACTTTCTCCAGGAAAGCCATAACTCCTAATAGTGCCACTCCCTTTGTGGGGCATTTAATTTCAAACCACCACATTCAAAACCCTGGTCCTCAAGACCTATATCCAAATTCATTCAATACATTTTAATAAGTTATATAGTCTATAATATTGTCAAACCTGTTGCAAAGGCTCTTCTGAGATGCATGGGGAGCTCTTAATTTTAACTCCCTTATAAAAATCAAAATCAGAAAGCAGCTCACATACTCCCAACATATAATGACACAGGTTATGCTTTACTGTTCTAAAATATATGGAAAGAGCATAGTGACAAAATACTGTAACAAAGCAAGACCGAAAAACACCTGGGAAAATTCCAAACTCTGTATCTTTATGTCTAATGTCAAATGTCTCTATAGCATTCATTTTGTTCTTTCCCTTGAGGTGATTTCACTCCCTGTTAACAGCTCAATTTGGTAGGTATCTCATGACTCTGGCATCTCTAATATCTTGGGTTCTCCAAGGCAATCCAGGCTTTAACTTCACAACTTCATCATTGACACCCCTGATACATGCCTGGCCTCCATGGCTTTATTCCAATAGCATCTTTCTTCTATTCTTAACTCTAAACCCAGAAACACCAAATGGCAGAAGCTGCTAAGTCTGCTGCTTGCTGGAGCTGGAACATGACCTTCCTCACTCAGTTAAATCTTTATCAGCTGTCTGTCTTTCATGGTCTAAGCTTGGCTTCCCTGAAACTTGCCCTATAGACCAGGCTAGACTTAAATTTACATTTATATCTTCACCAACTTTCTGTTTTCTATAGTTTTCCTCACTGCCTAACCTTGGCTGACTTTGACCTTGCTCTGTAAACCAGGCTGGCCTCAAATAAGAGCTCTACCAACCTATACCTTCTGAGTGTTGGGGTTAAAGGTTGTGCACCAATACACCTGGCTCTAAGATGTTCTTTAGTTCCTTTTAAGTGGTGGAAATTTAAGTGGGATCTTGCCCCAAGGTCACCACTTTATTTTTCCTTTATTAATATGTTTATAACCCTGAATATGGAATTTATCTCTATTCCACTTTCTGGTGCTTTTTTCTCCTCAAAATTTACAGGTTGCAATTTATTCTTCTCAGTTATTTCCTTTTTATGATAAATCTCAATTAGATTTACCACTAAAAGCCACACAACAAAGTCTATACTATAGGGTGTTGAGATTTCTTCTTCAATGGAATTATTCCAAATCTCTCTGGACTCATGAAGAAGCAAGACATTAATGTTCTTCATTTTCAAAAAGTCCATTTCAGGAGCCCCTGCAAAATACTCACATTTCATATTTGACAGTAGCTTTTAACTTCTTCATAACACTGAAAAACTGAACTATCTATGATTCTATTTACTAGTAAATCTCACAGAAACATGTTAAATGATCATTTCTTTAAAAGGCATACTGTCTAGTCACCAATGTGATTATATAAAAGACAATCATTCTAGACAAGTACAGTAAAGAGATTTAACAGAGTCCAGGCAGGTTTGGACAAAGCAGGAAAATTTCCCATAAGAGTATCTGATATTTTTGAGTTCTTGATATTTCTCTAGGTGTAAGAGTGATTTAGTTGATGTCTTGTTCACATGTATGTACATGCATGTAGACAACAGATGAAAACCTCATATACTTTTTTTTTAAGCACAAGCTTACCCTATTTCTTTAAGACAGGGGCATGGAATTTGGAGAGTATTATACACGTAATGACGAGTGACCTCCCTAAACCACTAGTCTCTGCCTTCAAAGTGCTGCAATTTAAATGTGTACCACCTTGCCTGGCTATTTTTTAACCATAGGGTCTAGATATTAAACTTAATTTCTCAAACTTGCATAGCAAATATTTTCCCAACTGATCCAATCACTAAACACTTTATACATTTTAAAAGCAAATATCTTAGTATTTTAAGGCCCCATTTTTCAAACAGGTTAAGAATGAAATTTGCTGTTGAGTATGTAATAATTAATTTTCATTTTGCTGCAACTTTTCCATATGTGTTGTTCTAATTTTAGTATGTTGTAATTTATGAGATGCTTTGAATTCTTCTTCCAATTTATACCATTATTCTGCTTTAACGTGTCATTTATTATTTATATATGTAGATGTAAAACACAGTGGAAAATTATAAGTGGTTTGCTAATGAGGAAGGTAAAATCTGAATGATTTTGATAATCCACAATACTAGCTTATGATAATAAGTTACAATGCATTTTCAAACTTCTGTAACACTTATTTTATATAGTGCAATATTTCTCAAGAGCTTCAATTAAAGATTTTAGAGTATGTTGATAAAATACTTCATTAAATGTCAAAATAAGAATGAAAATTGGGGAGGAAAAACCTGGATAGCTAGTTCAATTTTGTAGGAACAATAATGAACTTAAGTTTCAAGTTTTTCACATATGCCTTCAATATCCCTTTTCTCAATTCCTGCTACTGTATTTCTTATCTTTAATGAACATTTTAGTAAGATGCTTGAATTTAGAGAAAATCCCAAATGATTTTAAAATTTTATTTAAGAACAATATTTTTTTTCTCTGCTTCGTTCATGAAAGTTGTATCCATTGGACAGAATTCAGAAGGCTTGGCAGCTCTTTGATTACTTTCACACTCAAGAGACAAGAAGGATGCTAATGACTCAATTGTGCACAACTGAGACTTACATACATTGAAGGAGCTACAGATTATTTCCCCAGTAGAGTAGAAACTACCATTAACCACCTTGTTCCATATAATAAGTCCTTAAAGAGTTGTGAAAGCCAGGTTTTTGACAGAAGATGTGTGGTTCATTCTAACTTTGACAAATTATAAGTAATGAAGGGCTATTTCTGCTTAGATTGAACAGTAAAGGAAGCTCATTACCAGTTATCCAAATGTAACATCATGGTCAACAATTTAGAATATTATGTTATAATTTGAAGATTATGAATCCTTAATTCACCATATTTCATAGACAAGAGAATTATTTAGAACATTAGTGATATAATGTTTACAAATATACACTATAATTATATTAAACTTTCTTACATATGTTAAGGACAAGTAAGTTTCTATTGTTTAATACCATCTTATATAGTATCTTAAAAGTATGTGTACCCTTATGCAAATTTAAGAAATAGACTAATAATTGTAATTAGTATATAATACCTATAATTTCCTATTAATTTTATAAAATAATATACTTTTACACAATTTAGACTGTATTTCTTTAAGCATTTCAAAAATATTTTAAGAAATTTTTCTATTTTTCTTCTACTTGTTTTTCATCCTGATACAAGGTTTTGTTGTAAGTATATATTATAAGAGAGTTCAGACTCTTTGACACAGTAGCTCAAATCTTCTCCATGGCATACTTATTTTAAGGTAAGAGATAGAATTTGTATCTCTGTCTCATTTACTTTGTGATATTGATGTTGCTTATAGAATTAATGTAGATTTATTCTCAATGGCAAATTTTATAATTCCATAAATGTGTGATAATTTTACTTAATTTATCTTTAAAGTTTTGGCCATAAACTAAATGTGCGTTGTTTAAAAATATAAGTACATTTATAAGAATAAATTCCAACAATTTGAATGTATAAAAACAACATTTCATGTACAATAAAATTCCTTTTCATTCATGTCTAAAGCATGAATGATACGTTAATAATACAAATATGTATACATTTAATTTCAATATCTTCTAAATATTTTTATTCTTCTCTCTGTATAACATTCCAACCACTGTTAACCACCCTCTGTGGCCTCACAGTCCTTTTTCTCACACCTCCCTTTCCACTCAGTATCCATAATCTTCCTTTCCATTCAGAAAAGTGAAGACCTCCCAGGGACATCAACCAAACATCACATACCAAGTATTAAGATTAGAAGATGCAATGCAGTAGAAGGAAAAGGGACCCAAAAGCCAGCAGAAGAGTCAGAGACAGTTCCCATTGCAACTCTTAGAAGTCCCACAAAAAGGCTAAGCTACACAACAATAACATGTGGAGTGGGTTAACTCAGACCCATGCAGGGTCTCCAGTTTAGTGGTCCATTCTCTTTGAGCCCCTGTGCACCAAGATTAGTTGATTTTGTGTGTTTTCTTGTTGTGTTCTTGACCCCTCTGGCTCCTAAAATATTTCTTCTTCCTCATTTGCAGGATTTTCCATGCTACACCAATCTTAACTGTAGATCTTAGCATCGGTTTCCACAGTTGCTAGATGAAACCTTTCTGATGACAATTAAGTTCGTCTCTTGCCTACAAGTACAGCAGAATTTCATTAGAAATCATTACACTGAATTTTTTTTAACAGTTGTCTTTGGTTCTATCCTAAGTTGCTGAGTTATCTAGATTCTGGTTCCTGGTCCTCCAGAGAGTGTCAGGGGTAGGTTCCCCTTTGTGGCCTGGGTCTATTTTTAGGTGACATGTCTATTTGTGTGAATAACTCCTTGTTCATAAAGATAGAAAAAAATTAATAATCATTAGTACATTTGATATGCTTTTGCTGGGTTGCATTTTTAACTCTTGAGAAAAATTATTTAAAAAATATAACTATTCTCACTGTATTATTGTTCATTGGTGACCATCCATTCTGATTTTTGTCCTATAATTATAAAATGGCAGGGAAAAATCCCCTATTGACTTGAACAGGTTAATTTGTGACTATACATCAGCCTCATTAATTTGAGAATGCAAAATAAAATTAAAATATATCTTTAAGAAGAAAATTTTTGAGGGTAGAATACAGCAGGAGTGTGGCTTCATAGCTGTGCAGATTCTAACAGAAAATCAGATGTGTCATGCTCTGATTTCCAAACTGTTGGAAATTAATGTGTTTTTATAAGATAGCACTTACCATTTCTTTCTATTTTGTCTTAGTTTAATTTTTATAAGCAAGTCCTTGTAGTTGCTTATATCAACACATATTTTCCTCTATCAGGGCATCATCTGCTTGAAGATATGAAGTTGCTGATTTCAGTACTCCATCTTTTCAGAAGAAACAGGTTGTGTTCTAATGTTTTTACTGTTGTTGTCTGTGTTCTTATGCTGACATTTTGGCATCTGAGTTTGTGTTGATTATAGGTCTCAGTGCCGGTTCCTGGGTCTGTCTTTTTTAGATGGATGATTTATTCGTGCTTTTTTTTTTTTTATTCCTTTTTGGTCTTCTGACCTCTGTAGCCCTTGGTTAATCATGAGATCTCTCCTGGGTTTGGGGAAGGGATTTGGTGGACACTGTGGACTATGATCCAGCAGAGAAGTTTTACCGGTGTTGAATGCTGGAATGTGGTGATTAGAAGGGGAAAGAGGCTAGAGATAGGCTGATCTTCTTGCAGAATTCGGTGGGCAAGGATTGTCTGCTCGAGGAAACCAGGATAAGTGGGGGAGTTCCATGGGTAGGTGTTCTACCTGAACTTTTGGCAGTCATGACCTATGACTAGGAAGTAGGTGTCTGGTGTACTGACTAGCGTGGCCTGTGGTTGAGCTTTCCTGAGGGAACCCAGAGAGTGTGGAAGGTCCACAGGCAGGCGGGCATGCCTGAGAGACGACCAGCCCCAGGCTCTGTGGAGACTCCCTCCTTGTTGAGAGGACTCAGGTGTGGCCAGTACTCCTACATACAGAATCAAATAATCAGGGTTCAATAGTGTTCAGGGAGAATGAATCAGCAATCAAGGAGCCTGCATTGGTCTGTACTGGTCCCTTCTGCCTACGCGATGTTACAGGAAGCCCGCTTGTTCGTCCCAGCTGCCCACAACCAAAATAACCACACAAAGACTACCTTAATTAAATCACTGCTTGGCCCATTATCTCTACCTTATTATTGGCTAACTCTTAATTAATTTAACCCATTTCTATTAATCTGTATATCACCACAAGGTCGTGGCCTACCAGCAAAGTTTCAGCATGTCTCTCTGACTCCACCCTTCTTTCTCTCATTTTTCAGTTTAGGTTTCCCTGCCTAACTAAGTTCTGCCCTATCAAAAGGCCAAGCCAGTTTTCTTTATTCATTAATGGTAATCATAGCATACAAAGGGAAATCCCACATCAACATGCTGTGGTTAGTTTTCTAGTATGGGGATGGGGATATCTCTTTTTCTTTTACCAGCTCAAGGGACATATTTCAAACTACTGGGTTGCCTTATCAGACTTGATATTGTGCTGTATGCCTATTTCCAATGCACTGTATTGTGCCATGTTCAGTTGTCATCATTCAGATGGTCTGCTCTTTATGAAGGGTAATGGAGGAACAGTGGATCTGGGGAAGCAGATAAGAGGGGTAGGGAACTGGTAGAAGGGTAAGAGGGAGAGGATGCTGAAGTTTGGGTGCATTTTAAGGAAGAAGAATAAAGAAAAATCAATAATAATATCATTAAGAAACAAAAGAGTTAAAAAAGACAGAAAAAACATATGCTTCATATTAGTAAATAAAGCATATTTATCAGCAATGTGAGAAAGTATATGGTGAATTTATTTTTCTGATGCTTACCTTAAGAATTACAGGACTGAAAATGAATTAGTTCCCCTTCCCACTTCTCCTCTTCCCCAGATTCACTGCTCCTCCAATTCCATTCATAAAAGAGCAGGCCTCCTGAATGAGAGTAACTAAACACGGCACAATACAATGCAAAAATAGGCAAAATAAATTATGTGAAGTTGTACCTTATATTTCTAAAAAGAAAACATATAGATAATTGCAAATTTTGGTATTACATAAAAGCCATTTTCTTTTTACAAAGTGTGTTATGGATTGCCTTACTATTTTTAATACAGAGAGAACACTCACAGAATGCAAAATGAAATCTGAATTAAAACGGGAAGGAAAGAATTGTCATATATAATGACACTTGAGACAAAGAACAAATTAAAACATTGATCTATATTGTCGTGACTCAGGTCTCAATATTAATGCCATCTTAGGGTGGCATTAATCTCATGAGTCAGAGATCCAGACAGAAAGTCAAGACATATTTTAGGTGAGGTATTTGGAAAAGTGGAGGTGACAATGTATTGAAACCATGTGTTCAGTTTAACTGGAAACGAAATATTTTCAAATGGTTATCCAAAGAATCTTGACATTTCCCTAGCCACAAGATTAGAGCAAATTTATATTCTTCCTAAGCGGTAGGCTGATGGATATTAAAGAATAAGACAGAGGTTGTATACAAACCTCTAAATTAAAATCTCCATTCTACAAACAGAACATTGTGACATAAAAGATGTCTTATCCTTTCCTATTCTGTGATAATTGATAAAAGGGAATACACTAATTTTAGCTGCAGTAATTTGAGTCACTATGTATACACTTTTTGCACATATGTGGGCTACTGCTGAATTTTCTTTCTTTGTTTCATCTATTACAGGGTCAGCTCCAAGTGTCTCTCACCATGATGACTACTAGATCCTGGAAGAAATCTTTTGATTTATTTATTATTCATTTAAAGCTCACAATAGTATGTTGTTAGGAAGGAGCTGTAGAATGATGTAAACGTGTATGATGAATGATGGCAGTGTGGAATCATACAGGTGTAAAGGAATTCATACTGATCGGCATAATGGAAAATCATAATTGGGAGGTCCCCCTCTTCTTCTTTTTCAGCCTAGTTTATATCGTCATTCTTGCGGGTAATTGGGGGATGATTATGCTGATCTATTTTAATGTTAGACTTCATACTCCGATGTACTTCTTCCTTAGTAACCTTTCTTTCTGCGACATCTGCTACTCTACTGTCATTGCTCCAAAGATGCTGGTAAATTTCCTAGCAGAACACAAGACTAGTATATTCTTTGCCTGCTTACTCCAGAGTTTCTTTTTTGCAATTTATATAACCACAGAGGTCACCCTCCTGTCTATGATGGCTTATGATCGCTATGTGGCAATCACCAAGCCCTTAATGTATACAGTTATTATGACCCACCGTATCTGCACGCAGATGGTTCTGGCATGTTACTTGGGTGGCCTCATTAATTCTCTGATTCACACAATAGGTCTGCTCAGACTGGACTTCTGTGGTCCAAATATTGTGAATCATTTCTTCTGTGACGTCCCCCCTCTTCTGAAGCTTTCTTGCTCTGATGCACACATCAATGAGATGCTGCTTTTGACCTTCTCTGGAGTGATTGCTATTTTAACCTTTATTGTTATCATTGTGTCCTATAGCCACATTCTCATCGCCATTCTGAGAATTCGCTCAGTAGAGGGAAGGCGCAAAGCCTTCTCTACTTGTGCCTCACATCTGACAGCTGTGACATTACTTTATGGTTCTGTGACTTTTAGTTATATCCAGCCAAGCTCTCAGTACTCCATGGAACAGGAAAAAGTGTCTGCTGTGTTTTACACCTTGATCATTCCCATGCTCAACCCTCTGATTTACAGCCTGAGGAACAAGGATGTGAAGGAAGCAGCAAAGAGGTCCATTTGGATGGGGAGGAGCAACTCTTGACTCTGTCCTTTTCCAGAATCTGCAAATTAGATATGAATCTTCAAACTGACTTCATGGAGAATTATGAGTCTTTTGTAAAAGTCAGAGGGAAGTATAGATGAAAATATTTGTAGTAAAATTTATTTATCAAATACTTTATTGTCTCGGAGAATGCTTTCACTGTCCATAATGCCATGGCTTTAATGAATCCTTTCACTTGGGTTAACAAAGTCTCCATACAATCAGAAATGATTATCTCCCAACCAGTTTCTGTATAATTTTTAAATGTGGTACCTATCTGCACAAAACTTAAGCTCATATATGCAGGTTTTGACTAAACAAACTTCTAAAAATTACCTGCATTTTAATAATGGCTGGGACATGCAAATTTAAGTGTGATATTCAATGAAATTTGTTCGGTAAAGAAGAAAGTAAGGATTTTTTTTTCAGCTTAACAAGATATAGCAGTCTGACTGCAACATGGGGATTTTAAGTAAAGAGGGAATCCATGGCTGTCACTGCCTAACTGAAAAAGATCCTGCCACTGGATAATCCAGGGGCTGAGCGTAAAACCAAACACCGCTGTTCTACTAAAAGAAGGTAATAATAAAACAAGGACTCTTGATGACATCTTGTATTCTCATAAATGAATGTCTTGCTCAGCCATTCTCAGAGATGCTTCCTCCTGAAAGAGATGAGACAAAAAAATATGAAAAGCATGAGACTTTTTGGAACACTTATACCAATATGAGATGTGCTCATCAAATCCCTCTTCTCAGGGACTAGAGACTCCTGTTGAATAGAAGGCAGAAGATTGCAGTAGTCAGAAATGATTGGTGCCAACAAAAAATTGCCTTTTAAAATAACATAATCAAAGATTGTATGAACACAGCTAGACTAAAGAAGCATGCTTAGACCCTACACTATTCTGTCGCAGGTCTTACACACACACAGACACACACACTAAATAGGTATGAAGTTTAATGTTTTAATTGTAGTTCTGAGTTTTCAAACAATAGGGTCCCTAATTCTTGTCCCTTCTTTTTGACTCTTCCTTCTGCTTTTTTTTTCAATTAAAATGTGTTAGGTTTTGTGTTATCAAATTGTATTGTATTATTACAATATATTATATTACATTATATTATATTATATTAATCACTACCCCTTAGAAGCTCACATGATTTATAATGAGAGACAGAAATGGTCGATCTGGACATGAGTGGAGAAGAGGAGGAACTGTGAGGAAAAATAGGGAGGGAATTATAATTAAATCATACTATGTGAGATAAAATGTATATTCATAAAACAGGACATTTTTTTCCTGAGGACAGAGAGACACTGAAATTTCTATTTGTGTTCTTGTCTTTTCTTGATTTCTATGAAAATAAAATGATTTATTTCATGATAAAATTGTAATCTATGCTGCCTTCTTGTCTTTATTGAACATTTTAGCAAGATGCTTGAATTTAGAGACAAATCCCAGATGATATTAGAATATTATTTATGAAGGAGGTCATTTTTTATAACCATTCATGTAAGAAGAACACTTCATTGAACAGACATTAGAAGGCCTGGAAGCTCTCTGTTTGGTTTCAAGAGATAGGAAGGATACTATTGACTCCACTGTGGACAACTGAGAATTACATACACAGAAAGAGCTACAGAATCTGTTCGCAGTAGAATAGAAAATACCATCAGCAACCTTGTTCCAAATAATAAGTCCTTAAATAATTGTGAAGACCAGGTCTTCTACAGTAGATGGGTTGTTCATTCAAGCTTTCTTAAGTTGACTGTAAGGAAGGGCTGTTTTCACTTCAAAATTTTGATATTTGCTGTTATTTTCTGAACACTAATGAAAACTCAATATTTATTTTTCAAGTAAAACATCATGATCAAAAAATTTAGAATATTTTGTTCTAATTTATAGGTTGTACATTTTTTAAATCTTCCAGATCTCATAGGCAAATATTTTATTTATATAATATTTACAACTTTAATTTATGATTACATTAATTTTTCTTCCACCTGGTAAGTAGAAATATTATTAAATACTATATTCATATATACCTCAAACATATTTTGAAAATTGCAAATTTAAAAATTAAAATATTTTAGAATTGCAATTGGTATATGATGCATATGATTTTCCATAATTTTAATAAAACAACAGTACCTTAAAACAATTTAGATTTAACTTAATAATTTAAATCTTTGACTGTGGATCTCTACATCTGGCTCCATCAGCTGCTGGATATTACCTCCCTGAGAATGATCATGTGAGGTTCCTCTCTACAATTACAGCAGAATATCATGAGGAATTATTTCATTGACTTTTTTTTTTCCCAGTTGTGGTTGGTTTGTCCTGGTGTGGGCTATTCAGCCTCTGGTTCCTGGCCCTTCAGACAGTGTGAGCAGTGGAGTCTCTGTTGTGTCATGGGTATCTTTGAGGCAATGTATTTCTTTTCTTGAACAGCTCTTTCCACGTGTGTGAAGGTAGCAAATGTTTGGTATCATTAGCTCATTTGATATGCTTTTTGGGTATCTTTTTATCTCTAATGAAAAAAGACATTTAAAAGTTATAACTATTCTCATTGTTCTTTGACAACCAAGCATTATATTTAATTTACTGGAATCATGAAATGACTTGGAAAAAATTCTATTCATTTGAACAGGGTGTGATGATACATCATCCTCATTATATGAAGGCGGCAAAACAAAATTTGTGTGTCTTTAGGAAGAACAGTTTTTGAAGGCAGAATACTCACAGTAGTTAGGATTGTAACTCTATTCTTTATATACACCTGGAGGGCAATAGTAACTACAGGAAAAAAACTAAATTTAAACCCCAGATAGATTTATATTCCAGTTAAAACTCTAACATCATAGATGTGAATTATATACTGACAGGAGGTGATACTTTTCTGCATTATCTCTTTCTCCTGTGTGCTTGGTGGATAAAGTCATAAATGTTACTGAAACTTACTTCTACCACACTTGCCTCCCTCCTTCCTTCTCATTCATGTGATTATCAGTGAAATCCCCTTTTTAAGCCCACTTTGAAAAATCAGAGACAATCAAACCAATTTCATATATGTATATCATAAACATATATATCCTTGGTTGATATTAAATGAGAATATTATAAAAACTATGATATCTTAGATCTTTATTTTAAGGTAATATTTCAATCAAATGTATAGCTTTTCAAAAGAGGGAGTGTACATTTATATAGATTGAGTACGTTGTATATATGCTTTTAGGAAAATATATATTTGTGCATACTTACCCCTGTGTGAATATAATAACAAGTAATGACAAAGGAGGCCATGGATTTGAAAGAATGCAAGCTTGAGGCTATAGGAGGGCTTGGGGGGGAGAAAAGTTAAGCAGAAACAATGAAATTGAATTATAATATCAAAAATTAAAGAAAGAAATATTTTTTAAAAATAATTGATCCTTTCAAATTACATGGTCTTTGAATGCTAAACAGACTATAAAATGAGTTTAAAAAGGTGTTTCATGATGTTCCTTTTCCTAGACATGGACGGAGGGGGGAGGACCTTGGACTTTCCACAGGGCAGAGAACCCTGACTGCTCTTTGGACTTGAGAGGGTTGGGGAGAGGAATAGGAGGAGGGGGAGGAGGAGAAGGGTGGGAGGAGGGGGAGGGAAATGGGAGGCTGGGAGGAGGCAGATACTTTTTTTTTTTCCTTTTCTCAATTAAAAAAAAAACCCAGGGGAATTTACAGTACCATAAAATTCAATAAACAAGCTGATTCAAGCAGTGATATAAAAATATCAAGATTCATTTTCTACATAATTTCTTTTGTACAAGCAATGCAAACATAAAAAGCTAAAATGAAAGTGTGAGGAAGGTCAGTTCTTTGGCAGACTGAAATATGAAACTCACATACTGTGATGTCTTACACAAATATTTTGCCTAACTTACTTAGAGTTTTCAAGCACATTTCAGTGGCCACAGAAACAGCATTTTTTCTCCCTTAGAATTCATTCTTGATTTTCTTTTCACTTGGGAACACTTAGAAGTCCCTCCTACCAACCACAAATCTATGTTAGGTTTTGAATATGCTGCATTCTTTTCTTGGAACACTCCTTTTTTACATACCTACATATATCTTTGAATCACTTGAAGATTTTAGAGCGTTTTTTTTAGAGAGTCTTTCATAGAATATTGCACATATAGCTGACTGAATCACAATCCTTGGTGATATTTAAACTTAACTCTCTAGGATCCATAAATACTACCTCATATGGGAAAGCAGATTGTTGAAATGTAAGTCTGAGAAATACCTTAAAAGGAAAATATTATTATGGATTATGAGAATAGAAACTATATGGAATTCACTTGTTCTTTCAACAGAGAAAGGGGGAAGTCCATAGTGATGAAAGACAAAAGTACTCTATTGCTGTCCTAAGAAAAAAAGGGTGAGATACTAGGGAAAGAAGTTTTATAGATCCAACATGGGGCATTGGGTGACAAATTGCTTCTCTTAGAGCCTCTAGTGTGCGTGGGAGTATGACCTCACACCTGTGTTGATTCCACCCAGAAATTCAAATAGTGTCACACTTCTGATTTCCCAACTGTAAGTGAAAGAATTCTCTTTATTTTACACCACCAAGTTTTCAGTAAATTGCTGCAGTAACTGCAATAAAAACAAGAAATTAATGCCATTTATAGTATAATAAAGATTATTCCTTCTATTATCTGCAATACTTTAATTTTTAGAAGCTAATTATTATGATTTGCTTATTATTCTCAAGATGCATTTGCTTTTCTAACAGGACATCATTCACTTGAAAAGTTCAGGTTGTAGATTTAAGTAATCTTTCATTTCAATAAAAACATACAGGCTCATAATAGTAATATTAATAATAGTAATATTTGGCATCCATGAAAAAAGGATATATATAATTTAATTCTTTGATCTTTAACTTAGCTATTATTAAATTAAACATGTATCATTTCAAAAGAAATTATGTGAAGTTGTACCTCATCTTTATATAGACAAAAATTGAAGGCTTTAGTGTTTCTTACATTTTTTTCCTATTTTCATTGAATGTGGTAAATTATTCTATAATTTTTAATAATGAGAACAATGCTAAGAGAATGCAAAAAGAAATTGAAACAAAAATGTCAAGGCAATAATTGTTATGTAAAATGACACTCATAGTACTTAATGATTCTTAAAAAAGAACAGATGAAAATATTTATCCATCTTTACACACTTACTCAGATTCCCTGTATAAAATGGCATTGATTCCATATAACGGAGATCCAGGCAGAAGATAAGAATGTATTTGAAGGGAGATATTTAGAAAGGAGGGTGGGGGTATGGTATTGAATGAAGTAGGTGTTTTTAGGGTCACTGGAAGTAAAGTACTTTCGAATGCCTGTCCACAGAATATTGAAGTTTTCCTTGTCACAAGATTTTAGCAAGCTTGTATTTCCCCTGAGCAGAAGGATGATGGATATTAGAGAAGAAACCAGAGATTTTGCACCACCCTCTAAATTCAAATCTCAGATCTACCTTCTGAGAGATTTTTAACATTGGAGAGATTTCTTATCCTTTCCTGATAGCAGGGAATACCCTAATGTAAGTTGCAGTTTTTAAGTCTCCGTGGATAAACTTTATTGAACACATGTGGACTACCATTGATATTTCTTTCATTGCTTCATCTACCACAGGGTAACCTCTCGGTGTCTTAAACCATAATGGATATCAGACTCTCAGGAAATTCTCCTATTTATCTATTATTCATTTAGGTCTCATGCTATTATTTTGAAACAAGAAAATATAGACTACTGAACAATGGCAATTTGGATTCATACACGTGTGAAGGAATTTATACTGGTCAGCTTAACAGAAAATCCTAATTGGGAAGTTCCCCCTTCTTAATTTTCAGCGTAATATATCTTGTCATTCTTGGTGGTAATTGGGGTATGATTATCTTGATCTGGCTGAATGCTCAACTTAATACACCAATGTACTTTTTCCTTAGTTGTTGCGGGAGGTCTTTCCGCCCCCCCAACCAATAGCTGCTGAGATACCAGCCCATTGGGGCATGGTTTCTCTCCCTTCAAAAAGCTTCTACTTCCTTCTGCTTGCTCTCTTTGACTTCCTGCTCTGCAGGTGACTAGACTCTTTTCCTGGTTGAGCAGAGGGCTGTTGTCTGAGACAGTGATCTGTAAGTTTTTTCCTCTTTAAATAAATACTACACTATTAATCATAATTCCAAACTGGTGTGGCATTGTTAGTGGCTTACGCCTTTACCTGGCGCTCAATGTGGGGCTTTTGGGACCTCTCCTTCCCTTGCTCCGCTGCCAGCCGCGAGTTCAGCTTGGCACGAGCCCTCCCTTCCTCAGCCGTGTGGCTTGTGCTTTGTGGCAGCCTTGTAGCTTGTGCCTTGTGCGTCGAGCCAGCAGTTTAATTTAAATTATCATGCACTGGCTTTTCTTGCTGCAGTTCTTTATTTTTTTTTTTAGACACATCAGATTGACTTCAAGTCCCCACATACCCTATCATCTGCCTCCCCACGTGGATTTAAACTCCACAGGCCCATGTAGTCTCTGCCTGCGTGGTTTACTCTTTTCTGAGTCGTTTTTAAATTTCCTTGGCAAGTACAGCTCTTAAGTTATGTGAACCAGATCACGCAGTTGCCAGTTGCGGAAGCTGCAACCCCTCAGGGTGACTCTGTCACAAGGAGGCATACATGGCTTCCGGGTTCCTCTTCTCTACCCCTGGATTCTGGGTTTATGGTTCAGTGTACGCCGTTTTTTGTTTAGTTCATGACTTAGGCCCCAGTGCCGAGTCTGAGACACACTCGGCCTTCAGTCCCATAATATCCAGAGAGACAGGATGATCTCTGAGGCCGGCCAGGCGGTGGTGGCATATGCCTTTAATCCCAGCACTCGGGAGGCAGAGGCAGGCAGATCTCTGTGAGTTCGAGGCATGCCAGGCAGTGGTGGAGCACGCCTTTAATCCCAGTACTCGGGTAGGAGAGACAGGCGGATTTTGGTGAGTTACAGGCCAGCTGGATAATAGGTAATATGGCAGTTTTGTTTCCAACATGAATTTCACTGTTTGGGCTACGAATACAATGGGTCATATCACGTAAAATTTATATGACTATGAGGATAACTTAATTTACTGGTTACTAGGTTTTAGTATTCTTTTGAATATTCTATCATTTAGGAAGATTATGGTACTCCCAAGAACCATACTATCTTTACTAGAAACTCATGCAGGTCAGGAGATTCAGGATTCAAAAGAGGCAATAATAAAGACAATAATAAAAAGACTTGAAATGATTGAAGAAATGATTGGAGCTGGTGAACAGAGAAATAAGGCACAAGGAAAGGATACAACACCAACACCAGCTATTAGAACTGGCTTACTCAGGGTTTTAGCAGCATACCCTATACTTAATTCTGACAAAGCATCAACTTCTAAAGGCTCAAAGGGAGTCAGAGAGGCTAGATGGACGCCAATAGCAATGAATGATCTGAAAGAAATTAAACAAGCTGTTGTTAATTTTGGGCTGCACTCCACATATGTAAAGGAAATGATAAGGACTTGGGCTTCTAATGCTAGAGCTACCCCCTATGATTTCCATCAGTTAGTGTCTGCAGTTTTAGATAAGAGACCTTCCTTGATGTTTGGAATTTATTTCAGAGAAGAATCCAAACATATGGAACAGCAAGAAAGAGCAAAAGTTGTCAAGGTTTCCCAAGATCAAATTCTTGGTGCAGGAGAATATGCTGATCCACAGGTCCAAGCTCTTTATGACGATGAAGTAATGTGTCTATGTCACCAAGCAGCTTTAAATGCTTAAAATAGGATACAAGATCTAGCAAAAAGGGTTGAATCATATACCAGAATTAGGCAGGGACAGAGAGAACCCTTTATTGACTTTTTGCAAAGATTAATTAAGGCTCTGGACATAGGGGTAACAGACCCAGAATCTAGACGAATACATCTTGAATCTCTAGCGTTTGAGAATGCAAACATAGAATGCAAAAAGATAATTGGGCCTTTAAAGTCTAGATCAGCACCTATGGATGAATGGATTCAGCATACGATGAATGTTGAGACATTTAGCTATAATGATGAATCTTGGGTAGGAGAAGCGATTTCCACAGCAATGAGGAGACATCAAACTGCCTGGTGTTTTAATTGTGGTAAATTAGGATATTTGAAAAGGGATTGCAGGCACAGAATTTCTAGGAATAATATCTCCTCTGGGAATGACAAAAATAGAAGACATAGGCCTTCAGGTATATGTAAGAGATTCGGTAAAGGCCGTCATTTGTCCAACGAATGCAGGTCAACAACAGACAAACAAGGCAGCCTGATACGATTGGGAAACTCCTTGAGTGGCCTCTCGCAGGCCCCCAAGCCAACAGTGGCCCAGTCATTCCCAGTCACAGTGGAGAACGTGCCTCACCAAGAAAATTAAAAGCTCCAATTTCTGCTGTAAAAAGTAATACTGGTCTAAATGATGAATTACGTGTGAAGGATGAGTCAAAAAACCCAGTAGGACAGAGTAAACATATATTTTGGCAGACTTCTATTAACGACCAAAGACCAAAGCTAAAAGTCTGTATAAATGGCACTTTTATTGAAGGCTTATTAGACACAGGTGCGGATGTAAGTATCATTACCCCAGAATCTTGGCATCCGAATTGGCCTCTTCAAGAGGTAGATGTTCAGTTTCTGGGAATTGGAACCCTATCTCGTGAAAAAAAAGCACAAGATGGATGGAATGCATAGGGCCTGAAGGGCAAATAGGAAGACTAAAGCCATATATAGCCAATATTGCAATAAATTTATGGGGCCGTGACCTGTTACAGCAATGGAATACCCAGATTAACATTCCTGCAGTTCCAGGAACTTATAATTCTGGGAAAGATATGATGAGGTATTATGGAAAAAGGTCACCAGCCATTCAGGCTGTACAAGAACATATAGCAAATATCAAACCTTTAGAGGTACCAACCGCCCTACCTTTAAAATGGCTAACTGAGAAGCCAATATGGATCAAACAGTGGCCTCTAGCTGAAGATAAATTGCAGGCATTGGAACAGCTGGTGCAAGAACAATTAGATGCTCACCATATTGAAGAATCAACCAGCACTTGGAATTCTCCTGTGATTGTTGTAAAAAAGAAATCTGGTAAATGGAGAATGGTGACAGATCTAAGAGCTGTCAACAAAGTAATTCAACCTATGGGCCCACTACAATCTGGAATTCCATTGCCTTCTCTATTACCAAAAGGATGGCCTCTTATAGTTATTGATTTGAAAGATTATTTTTTCACTATACTGTTACAAAAAAAAGATAGAGAAAAATTTGCCTTCATGGTGCCTACTTATAATAATTCTCAGCCTAATAGGAGATATCAATGGACTGTCCTCCCACAGGGTATGCTCAATAGTCCTACATTGTGCCAATATTTTGTAAGTAAGCCACTGGAAATAATTCGTAAACAATTTCCCAAGTACATAATTTATCATTACATGGATGACATCTTATTATCTGATTCAAATAAAGATACTTTAGAAAGGATGTTTGAAGAAGTAAAAGAAAGTCTTGCTTAGGTAGGGATTACAAATACATAAATAAATAAATAAATAAATAAATAAATAAATAAATAAAAATTGCCCCTGAAAAGATTCAAAGAGGAAATTCTATTAATTACCTAGGTTACAGAATAGGGTTTGAGAAAATTAAAATGCAAAAGGCACAAATTAGGAGAGACCGGTTAAAGACTCTTAATGACTTCCAAAGATTGTTGGGAGACATTTCCAGTCTATTACCAGCTGTTGGGATAACACCTGATCTAATAGTTCATTTAAACAAAATCTTAGATGGTGATAAAGATTTGAATAGTCCAAGAAAACAGACAGCTGAAGCAGAAAACGAATTGACAAGATTGAGGAAAAATTACAGGAAGCACATGTGGATAGGGTGAACCCAAATCTTAGCTGCATCCTAGTCATATTGCCTTCCAGAATCTCTCCTATAGGGATTCTAATGCAGAGGGAAGATATTATTTTAGAGTGGATATTTATACCTAAAAAACCAAGTAAAAAATTAAAAACTTATGTGGAAAAAGTCTCTGAATTAATTATAAAAGATAAGCTGAGACTTCATCAACTAGCAGGTATAGACCCAGCAGAAATTATAGTGCCTTTTACTACTGAAGAAATAAAAAAGTTATGGGAAGACAATGAACCGTGGCAAAGAGCTTGTGCTAATTTTTTGGGAAAATTAATACCAACTATCCCAAAAGTGGTAGACTTAACCTCAAAAAAAGAACTTCTTGGATTCTTCCTAAAATTGTACGTGATGCTCCAATAACTGAAGTCCATACGTTCTATACTGATGCAAATAAATCAGGGAAAGCAGGTTACAAGTCAGATGAATTGAGTAAGGTGGAACAAAGCCCTTATAGTTCTGTCCAGAAGGCAGAATTATATGCCATTCTTATGGTGCTAAGGGATTTTAAAGAACCTCTTAATATAGTTACAGATTCACAATATGCAGAAAGAGTTATCTTGCATATTGAAACCGCTGAATTTATACCAGATGACACAGAGTTGACTTCATTGTTTATCCAGGTACAAGACATAATGAGGAACAGGCTTTGTCCGATGTACATAACACACATCCAGTCCCATACATGTCTGCCTGGTACTCTAGCACAAGGCAACGCTGAAATTGATCAATTATTGATTGGAAGCTTGTTGCAGGCCTCAGAAATTCATAAAAAGCATCATGTCAATAGTAAAGGCCTAAAGAAAGAATTTTCCATTACTTGGCAAGAAGCTAAGGACATTATAAAGAGATGTCCTACTTGTTCTTTCTATAATCAAACACCGTTGCCTGCAGGGAGTAACCCAAAGGGTACTAAGAGAAATGAAATCTGGCAGATGGATGTGTTCCACTTTATGGAGTTTGGTAAATTAAAATATGTACACCACACCATAGACATGTATTCAGGTTTTCAATGGGCTACTGCCCTGAGCTCAGAAAAGGCAGATTCAGTAATCACACATTTATTGGAAGTTATGGCCATCATGGGTATACCTGCACAAATAAAGACAGATAATGGTCCAGCATATGTATCTAAGAAAATGAAACGCTTTTTTGATTATTATAATATAAAACACATTACAGGTATACCAAATAATCCTACAGGTCAGGCAGTTATAGAAAGATCAAATCGTACTATAAAGGATATGCTGAACAAACAGAAAGGGACCGAAAATAGCCCCAGAAATAGATTACAAAATGCTTTATTAACCTTAAATTTTCTTAACGCTAATGAGAAAGGAACGGCAGCAGCAGAAAGACATTGGATAATGGAAAATTCTGCTGAACTAAATCAACCGATTTATTTCAAAGATGTGCTGACCTCTCAATGGAAGCTAGGAGATGTGCTACATTGGGGAAGGGGTTTTGCTCTTGTTTCCACAGGAGAAGAAAAATTGTGGATACCATCAAAATTAATAAAGTTTCGATTTGAAGAGTAGAAACCTCTTGGAAAGGAGAAATGACAACTCATCCACAATAATGATATTCATATAAGTGGTAAGAAAAACATATAGAATGGGGGCAGGGTTCTGTTCTTATCTCTACAGGAAAACACTCACCTTTGAAAAATTCAAGGGACCTGGATATTTGGATACTGACAGATGGAAAAATACCTGCCCAATAGGAAATATCAAGAAAACTGAATGGGTTGTGTAAGTAAAACATATTAAACCATACTTCTAAATTTATAGAGCTGGTTTTGAAGTTGGACTCTGGCTCAGTCCCTCTCCAATTCCAAGCCTGTTAGTAAGAGAAAAACCCAGAGTTTCTGGAGTTTCTGTCTCATGTCAAGAGCCGTGATATGGGACAGAAAGAAATATGAGTTTAGAAAACATCTTTGCTTTTCTTCATATCTATCATACCTTTCATTGAATATATCTATCATGTCTTTCACTGAATATATATATATGTATATATATATATATATGTATATATGATTAATGTTTAAGTTTTTTATAATAAACAATGAGTCTTTTCTGAAGTGACATTTGATGTTTCCAGGAAGAAGATGGGGCCCCACAACTACAACTCTATCTGGTTGATGTGACATCATGATACTGATAGCGCTACTACAAGACCTGTTTTGGGTACCAGCTGCACAAGAAGATCCCAACTTGGTTAGCTGAAATGGTGCACATCTTGTACAACATTCTGGCCAGACCTCCACAAAATACTCAGAGACTATTTGCAATTTTAAAAGACATTGATCTTGAAATTTAACCATCATTTTGCTTTCACAGTATCCCCCAGAAAGAACGTCGCTCCCATGACAGCTGGAAGTAATTCTAGAGGACGACGTCCCCTCTCCCAGTAAAGTTTGCCCCTGGGTTTAGGGACATCATTTAGTGGTTGGGAGGTTGGGGGAGGAATTTTATAAGCTCAGGGATCAATTTGAAAAAAAAAGAGGGATGATGGGATAATAGATTTGTAATTGTGAGTTACAATTTTTAGACAAATATATTGGTATTGATTCTTGTATATTGATACAAAGTTAAATTATATTAACTATTGTATGCATGCATGTTTCTACCTCTGTTTAAAATATTTTTATGTATTGACATATATTGTATTGATATATATATATATATATTATATATATTTACCATATCTCGGTGTACATTTCTACCTCTGATTAAGATACTTATATATTGTTTGTGTATTGATATATATTTACCATATTGCAATGTATATTTGTACATTGTTTATATTTGGAGGTCATTATCCTCATTTGTTACACAGATGTTTATTATCTTAGTCTTTAAGTTAGATAGATATTGAGAACTATATAGATTAATAGTCATCTAAGTTTGCCATTTATAATTAGACTAATCAGGTTCTTTAGATATATAGAGATTATACTCAGTATAGATAGATGATCTTCAACCTCTTCAAAGAGCTGTAGGAAATGGCCTTTAATCTAACTCAGAGTTTTGTGGTAGTGAGACACAATTGCTCCTGGCAACACCGCTCTATTCCCGAGAGAATGTTGAGCACCAAAGACACTCCACCTGGAGCCTTTCTTTGTGGCAGAACTGGCCTTGGGGCAAAGAAATGCCCATACCTCAACCACTGACAGAGATACAGAGCATGCATCAATGGATAAAACAGGACTGTAATATCCTGCCAAGACAGGGTAAGATAATTTTGAAAGGTTGCTTGCCTTTGTAAATGGTATGTCAGTTATGTTAGGCCTTAGCCAAAGTTGGTTGCTTCAACGCTGCAAACGTGACTTTGGGTGATTGCCCAGGTAGCTAGTTGTCTCTGTGATTTGTTGCATGTTTTGGAAGTTGTTGTACTGAACTTCCTAATTACCCAGGTAACATTATTTCCCTTCTATGATCTTTGATGGGGTTGAAGACTATATAAATATAGTTACTTTTCTCTCATGACTTGGCCAAGTTATTTATTATACAAGTCCTAAGCTAGTTAGAATAGGATATTTGTACTTATTGTATCTTATTTCGTAGTAGGTTTAGAACTCTCTTACTTAAACAAAAGGGACAGGTGTTGCGGGAGGTCTTTCCGACCCTTCGACCAATAGCTGCTGAGATACTAGCCCATTGGGGCGTGGTTTCTCTCCCTTCAAAAAGCTTCTACTTCCTTCTGCTGGCTCTCTTTGACTTCCCACTCCACCGGTGACTAGACTCCCTTCCTGGTTGTGCAGACGGCTGTTGTCTGGGACGGTGATCTGTAAGTTTTTTCCTCTTTAAATAAATACTAACCTATTAATCATAATTCCAAACTGGTGTGGCATTGTTCGTGGCTTACGCCTTCACTTAGTAACCTTTCTTTCTGTGACATCTGCTACTCTAGTATCTTTGCTCCTAAGATATTGGCCAATTTCCTATCAGAATACAAGTCTAGTATGTTCTTTGCCTGTGTTCTACAGAGCTTCTGTTTTGCAGTTTATGTAACCACAGAAGGCATCCTCCTGTCTATGATGGCTTATGATCGCTATGTGGCAATCACCAAGCCCTTAATGTATACAGTTATTATGACCCACCACATCTGCACACAGATGGTTCTGGCATGTTACTTGGGTGGCCTCATTAATTCTCTGACTCACACAATAGGTCTGCTCAGACTGGACTTCTGTGGTCCAAATATTGTGAATCATTTCTTCTGTGACATCCCCCCTCTTCTGAAGCTTTCATGCTCTGATGCACGCATCAATGAGATGCTGCTTTTGATCTTTTCTGGAGTGATTGCTGTTTTCACCTTTATTGTTATCATTGTGTCCTATAGCCACATTCTCATTGCCATTCTGAGAATTCGCTCAGTAGAGGGGAGGCGCAAAGCCTTCTCTACTTGTGTCTCACACCTGACAGCTGTAACATTATTTTATGGTTCTGTGGCTTTTAGTTATATCCAGCCAAGCTCTCAGTACTCCATGGAACAGGAAAAGGTGTCTGCTGTGTTTTACACCTTGATCATTCCCATGCTGAACCCTCTGATGTAAAATTA
>CAWTZC010001311.1:0-26355 GCA_963919715.1 Microtus obscurus
GAGTTGTTTTAATTTACATTTCCCTGATGACTTAGGATGTTGAATATTTCCTTAGTATCTTTATTGTTTGAGTTCTTCTGTTGAGTATTCTCTGTTTAGTTCTGTACACCAATTTTTATTAGCATTATTTAGAATTTTAATGTCTAATTTCATGAGTTCTTTATATATTTTGGAGACCAGTCCTTTGTTTGATGTGGGGTTGGTGAAGATCTTTTCCTCTCAGTAGGCTGCCTTTTTGTCTTACTGAACATGTTCTTTGCTTTACAGAAGCTTCTCAGAGTATAAGATATCCAGAGTAAATATTGGTGAATCATGATACATCTTTATAACTTATATAATATATGGTTGATTTTCAGAAAAAAACTGAATGGTTAGCAACTCCATATATTTTTAGTTATATAAGTTTCATTGGAATTTTTTAGCTTTGTTGGTATATAGAATTATATTTCTTATAAAAAAATTCGTGAGGGATATGGGTGTTCAGGTTGGGGAAAAGTGAAGAGGGCGAAAAATGAAAAGAAGTATCTTGATAGAGGGGGCCATTATGGGGTTAGAGTGAAATCTGGTAGAAGGAAATTCCTAGGAATCCATACAGATGACCCCAAAAAAGACTCCTAGCAATAGTGAAGAACATGCATGGATTGGTCTTCTCCTGCAATCAGATTGGTGACTACCTTAATTGTCACCGTAGAACCTTCATCTGGTAACAGTCTTACTAAGACCTCACAGGTCACCTACATTTGATTTTAGAATGCTTGAAGTCCTTCTGCAACAGGCTGCCGAGTGCTTGGAATGCAGTATAGACCAGTACTCCCAGAAATGTGTTATTGTGATTCTCATTGCTAAATAATTTCCTGGGTAGCTGAAGCTCATATAAAACTACTCAATTTCAAGTACTTTCTCACTGATTGACTGATTGAACTTGCTTTTTTTTTTTTTTTTTTTTTTTTTTTTTGGTTTTTCAAGACAGGGTTTCTCTGTTGCTTTGGTGCCTGTCCTGGAACTAGCTCTTATAGACCAGGCTGACCTCAAGCTCCCAGAGATCAGCCTGCCTCTGCCTCATGGTACTGGGATTAAAGGCGTGTGACCACCGCCCAGCAGAACTTACTTTTTGTGTGTGGGAAAAAAATTAGCCTTTATTTTCTCCTTGGAGAATTCAATATGCAAATAGACACATTATATAATCAACAGAATAATGATATTTAAAGAATATATTTTAATTTGTTCTATAAAAAGTATATAAAATATAAAAGAGCTCACCTGAATTTGAAAAGTCTTAATACTCGTTATGGGTAGAAAAGGGAAAAATATAAGGCATAGATATATGCTCTGCCAGAATTAGGTAACCTCTTATTTCTTAGATGTTTTCGAAGAGTGGAAATTGAGTCATTAAACGCCACTTTTGTCTTGTGCTTTGAATTTGCTTGGGTGAGTTTATGCAAAAGTTGATGACACTTGTGTATCTTCTCAGATGATTGAAATGAGTCCCGGGAATTCAACAGTGCCAGCTGAATTCATTCTGACAAGAATCACACACAGGCCAGATCTGCAGCTTCCTCTTTTGGGTGTCTTCCTAGTCATCTATGGAGTCGCCTTGATAGGCAACCTGAGCATGATCATTCTGACCAAGTTGGATCCTCGTCTTCACACACCTATGTATTATTTTATCAGACATAAGCTTTCATTGATCTTGGCAACTGTACTGTCATTTACCCAAAGATGATGGTGAGTTTTTGTATTGGATCAAAATGTCATTTCTTACTATGCCTGTGTGCTATACAGATGGCTTTCAACATCGCGTTCATTATCAGTGAACTTTTTATCTTATCTGCAATGGCCTATGACCGCTATGTGGCCATCTGCAACCCTTTAACTCTACAGTGCCATCATGTCTCAGAGACGTTGTCATGTGTGCTGGTGGGCATTCATATCTCTACAGTATCTTCCAGGCTGTTAATAACTAGTAAGATTTTTACATTGACTTTCTGTGGCTCTAATGTCATTAGCCATTTTTACTGTGACAGCATCCCCAGTTACTTTTACTGTGTTCAAATGCCGGGATATAGAATTGGTGATCATATTATTTTAGAAGCGCAATTTGATCTCCTCCTCTTCGCTGGTCTTAGCATCTTTTGCTTTTGATTCTGTTAGCCATATATGGGAATGCATTCTGCAGGAAGGCAGGAAAAAGGCCTTCTTCACTTGGGTCTCATCTGACAGTGGTGGTGGTATTTTATGGGACTCTACTCTTCATGTACGTACAGCCCAAATCTACACACTCATTTTAGGCAGTAAAATAACGTCTGTGTTTTTACTTTAGTGATTACCATGCTGAATCCGCCAGTCTACAGCTTTAGAAACAAAGAAGTGAAAAATGCTTTTCTAAGTCTTTACAGACCAACGTAAACTTTAATAATAATATAAATGGGAGAGTTAAAACAAAATTTGATAAAGAACTTAAGTGAACACTTTGTATCTTGGCGATTCTTTGATTTGCACATTGAAAGACTCAAAATAATAAAAAATATCAATTCATTCCTATAGTCATGTAAAAGATGAATGATAGCTACAGAACTCCAATAATTGTCATTTCTTCCACATCTTTTAACTTTTTATTCATATGTTTTGTATTTCCGCTGAACCAAAATTATGCAAATGGAACAACATTAAAGATATTTGTGTAACTTGTATGTTTTTTAGGTTTGTGTTGATTTCTAGTCTTTTTCTTTTATGTGTTGAACACTTGTCTACTTTGAATTCTTGTTTTCTTTTGAAATGAAAAAATTGCCAAAATAAATTAGATAAAACGTAACATGATGTCTTTAAAAACTGTAGAACTTTGATATTTCTGATATTCTCTCCTATATATACCATATAATTCGTTCAGTATGATATTTAATCTATTTGTAAAGCAATTCTGGAGACAGATATTGACATTTATTATACTTTGCTTTTTTTCTGAATGCCAATTTTTTTTTCATTAATTAGCCTGAGTCTTGTTTTTCTAGATCTAGAAGATCTTCAGAATTCTTTACATTCTTATTTTTATTTTTCTAGTACTGAGTGTTCGAAGACTTTCAGGAGAATTGCAAGAGGATTAATAAAAGGTTTTTCGGAAATAATAATGTGCACAAATAAGGCAAACACTGATTAATGCTTCGTCCACACCACCGCTAGGGTTGGTGTTTTTGATTGTTATTCAATTTTAATAGGTTTTCTTAGTGAATTTTGCCACTATACATTTTGTCTGTGTGTGCTCAACAACTGGTATTTATGTATTTATTTTGAACATACAGCTAATAATTAGTCAAAAATTTTAGTTTCACTAACCATGAATTAACTCTGCTGCCTATGATGTATCTGTTTGTAGATCACACCTAAATACCAACAGGCTCTAATCTGTCCCACAAATTCATGTGCTTCAATTTAACTTAGTGCTTTTAAGAAGATCTATAAGCTAATATATTTCAAAGGTTATTCTGGTAGAACTATTTGGAAGATATTAAGAGGTGGGCTTATTGAAGGAGATGTGTTCCCTAGGTCACTTTGAGGGCCAACCCTCGCGTGATTCCAAGTTAGCTTTCCTTGCCTGTGGTACACCTAAAATGTGAGCTCTCTCTGCTACAGGTCTAGCACTGTGCCTGTCGCCTATTGTCATGCTCCCTACCATTGCAGTCATAAATTTTAAGACTCCAATAAACTCTTTTCATAAGTAGTTTTGGTTGTTTTATTTTTTACAACAATAGAAAGTGACTAAGACAATAGACAACGTGATAACATAAACATGGGCCCTCAATTAGTCACTTAAGTCCCTCTAGGAAGAGCACTTACAGAGTAGAGATCCTGTGGTGGGTATTTTTTTACTACTCAGAAAATATAGACAAATGCTCAGAGGCTGAAATTTCTATTTAAGCCTTCACGTTCTGATTTTCTGGGTATTCCAGTCAGCCCAACTACAGAAACTATAGAACCAACGTTCTAAGCTCCTGGGAAAATCATATTTTCAATGTTAAAACTGAAACATTGAACATCCCCCATTGTCTCAGAGTGTGGGATTGCACCCCTCGTGGTCCCGAGTTTCTTGCTTGTGCTCTCTCTCCTGCTCCTGATTTGAACCTCAGAGATTCCAGTCTGGTGCTCCAATGTGAGTCTCTGTCTCTGTCTCCTTTCATCACCTGACATGAAGGTTAATATTCAGGAGGATGCCTATATGTTTTTCTTTGGGTTCACCCTCTTATTTAGCTTCTCTCTACTGATAACTCAAGAACAATGGCAATGGAGTTTTTGATACTGCACTATTGGCTTTGTGGGAGCCTAAACAGTTTGGATGCTCACCTTACTAGGACTGGATGGAGGTGGGCGATCCTTGGACTTCCCACAGGGCATGGGAACCCTGATTGCTTTCGGGCTGAGCGAGGGAGGGGGACTTGATTTGGGGGATGTGGAGGGAGAAGTGGCAGGGAGGAGGCAGAAATCTTTAATGAATAAATAAATAAATAAATAAATAAATAAAACAAAGCTGAACATTGAAGCAACTCTATGTTGGCTGCCAAACCAACACTTTCTAAAGGCGTAATCCACGAACAAATGCCACACCAGTTATGAATTATTATTAATAGGGGTAGTATTTATTTAAAGAGGAAAAACTTACAGATCACGATCCGACAACAGCCCTTTTCGCAATCATGAAGCGAGACTAATCGCCAGCCGAACAGGAAGTCAAAGGCAACAGAAGGAATAGGTGCCGTTTGATGGAGGAACCACGCCCCAATGTTTTCTCTGAAATAAATTCCAAACATCAATGGAAGGTCCCTTTCTAAAACTGCAGACACTAACTGATGGAAATCATAGGGGGTAGCTCTAGCATTAGAAGCCCAAGTCCTTATCATTTTTTGTATATATGCTTTGTAAAGCCAAAAGTAACAATAGCCTGTTTAATTTCTTTTAGATCATTCATTGCTATTGGCATCCATCTAGCTTCTCTGACTCCCTTTGAGCCTTTAGAAGTTGACGTTTTTGTCAGAATCAAGATAGGGTATGTCGCTAAAACCCTGGGTGCCAGGTTCTAATAGCTGGTGTTGGCTTTGTATCCGTGTCCTTGTGCCTTATTATTCTGTTCATCAGTTCCAATCATTTTTTCAAGCATTTTAAGTCTATTTTGTTTATTATTACCTCTTTTGAATCTTGAATCTTCTGAATCTCCTGAATCTCCTGAATCTTCTGAATCTCCTGAATCTCTGACCTGCATGAGTTCTTGAGATACCAGAATCTTCCTAAATGATAGGAATATTTGAAAGAATACTAAAACCTAGTAACCAGTAAATTAAGTTATCCTCATAGTCATATAAATTTTGCATGATTAGACCCATTGTATGGTAGCCCAAACAGTGAAAGTCATGTTGGAAACAAAACTGCTCATATCATCTATTATCCAGCTGGCTTCAAACTCACCGAAATCCGAAATCCGGCCCTGTCTCTGCTTCCCGAGTGCTGGGATTAAAGGCACCACCATTGCCCTGGCTGGCCTTGAACTCACCGAGATCCGCCTGCCTCTGCCCTCCCAAGTGCTGGGATTAAAGGCATATGCCACCACCACCTGGTCGGCCTCAGAGATCTGCCTCTCCTGAATGTTATGGGCCTGAAGGCCAAGTGTATCTCTGACTCGGCATTGGGGCCTAAGTCACAAACTAAACAAAAACAGGCGTACACGGAACAACATAAACCCAGAATCCAGGGGTAGAGAGGCGAACAACCCAGAAGCTGTGTATGCCTCACGTGACAGAATTCACCCTGAGGGGTTGCAGCTTCCGCACGGCTGAGGAAGGGAAGGCTTGCACCAAGCCGAATTCGCAGCTGGCAGCCTAGGGGTCCTAAAAGCCCCACGTTGGGCACCAGGTAAAGGCGTAATCCACGAACAATGCCACACCAGTTATGAATTATTATTAATAGGGTAGTATTTATTTAAAGAGGAAAACCTTACAGATCACGATCCCAGACAACAGCCCTTTTCGCAATCATGAAGCGAGACTAATCGCCAGCCGAACAGGAAGTCAAGAGCCCAGCGGAAGGAAATAGAAGCCTTTTGAAGGGAAAGAAACCACGCCCCAATGGGCTGGTATCTCAGCAGCTATTGGTTGGAGGGGCGGGAAGACCTCCCGCAACAACTGTCCAATCAGATTTAAGGCACACTCAACAGAAGGTAAACTAGTCTTGGTACTGGAAACATAACTTCTCAGGGTTAGTGCTGTCATGAACCTTACGAAAAATGTTCTATTGCTACTTTGCTACTGCATCTTAACATCTCACTATATTCTAAATCTTAATATTTACAGGTAAGTGTACCTACTATCTTTTCTCAAAATAAAAAATTCTTAAAGCCACCTTTGAACAACTCCATAAGATTTCTCTTTAGTTATTGACCCAAATTTTTATTGTAAAAACAGTTTATGATTATAAATGTTTTTATGACAACAATATGTTCTAATTATTTTTTAGAACTTAATATGTTTGCACTGCATTTGTACTATTTTCTCACTCCTCCCTCTCCTGCAAGTCCTGCCACTGCCTTGACACTCTCTCAAATTCATGACTTTTTCTTTAATCTTTATTGTAATACATATTTGTACATGTGTGTATATATAACCTAAATAAAATTTGCATAGTGTTCTTTTCCTTTATCTCAGTCATAAAAGTATTTTCGTTGAATTAGTTAAGTCATATGATGACAAGGACCATAAAAACGACTTCTTCAAACTGGTAATAACTGACCTTCCTTCTCAGCTGCTGGAAGTTCATTAGTTTGTCACTACTACTGACGAGTATCTGTCTTCAACCCATTGCATCTCTCATTAAATGTAAATAAGGAAAATAACATTGCTATAAATTTTACTAGCCTTAAAAGTTTGACAGGTGTTTCCAATAAGCACTCCAGATTGTTGCTAAACTTTGGTAATTTCATAAGTAATCCCTGGTGCTTTAACTGGCACCTAGGAGCACATTATCTTTGGAGTGATACCTTGATCAGCATATATATATATATATATATATATATATATATATGTGTGGGGGGGGGGAAGGCCTTGATCTTGCCTCAAAGTGAAGTGTCAGGCTTTATTTTCTCCACATGGGAAGTCTTACCCTTTCTAAGGAGTGGAGGTGTGGGGTAAAGAGTGGAATGAGAGGAGGGGAAGAGGGAGTGGAAACAAGCGTAGCTATATAAAATAAGAGGATTACATTATAAAAATCTTAATTAAAAAAGAAAAAACTTAAAGTACTTTACATAATTTTTGTTTATTTTGTAGAAAGATGAATTTATATAGATTCTCAGGCTTCTAGTTTGGAAGTGGCTAACATTTTCAGTTTTATTTACCCAGATTACTAGAATGATTACTGGGCTAAATTCTCTATAATTATCTGGAGATGGATTTTCAAGTTTCACAATTGTTTCATATACATATATATATATATATATATATATATATATATATATATAATTGTGAATATATAATATATATACAGAGAGAATTTATGCTTGTTATATAACTATATATTGTTGTATATAATTTCAAATAAATATATACACAATATATATTATAGACCTGCATATATTACATTATTAAAATGAATCATTACACACTATTACACATGATTTCTCTTTGTTAATGAGAATCCGCTAGGAATTTAGTTATACTCGCAAATGCTCTAGGATTATTCAAAATATTGCTTGGTATCTCCCAAGAGACAACCTCGAAAGGTGAGGAAAAATATAAGTTATGTTCGTTTATTTCCATGTGAGAAACGCATGAAAGGCAAGATAGAGGCTTCATCACAGGTAAGGAAGAGTATTGTCATGTGATATTATGTGTCACAAACACCTGCAATGTTTGGGTAACATTTATATCACCACTTAAATAGTGGGGACACAGAAAACTGTCAACATTTGTTATTCAGTATTCAGTGATTCTTGCCACCAAATGTAACTGAGGTACAATAAGACTTTTCTTCTCTAAATTCATGTGAGCATTTTTTATATTTCCTATACTTTTAAGGAACAAATTAAAATGTATTCCATAAAATCATTATTCTGTTGATTATATAAATGTGTGTATTTACATGTTGATTTTAAACTGAAATAAGAACTGAGAGGAAGTAATGGATGACTCTATAGATATGAATGTCTAAATGGCATGGTGAAGTTTTGGGCAGCATTGATAGTTCACGTTGAGTTCCTACAAACGCTTACTGAGTGTCTATGCCTTGGTGACACTAAAAATAGCAGGTTTTTGTTAGAAAACAAGGATCTTATTATTCTCAATCATTATTTAAATAGATAGTAGATATTTAAAAAGTCAGTCTCATGGCAAAATAGAATATTCAAATGTTCTTTTGATGTTCAATGAAATCCGACAGACATAGATACAGTTTTCTTACAAAGTACTGATACAGAGCTAAATCATTAAAATAACCCAACTGATAGTGAAAACTGAAAAAGTAATCAGATTCTTCCCATAGAACTCCAAAGCTGGAGAAAGGAAGGCAATACTATCTTCAGACTTAACAAGAAAAAAAAAATACACTCTCTCGCTCTCAGATCAGGAGGGGGAACAAATTGGAGAAAAAAACTTGAGATCCTTCTGAAGTAAGCATGGAGATGAAGAAAGGATAGATAGAAAATAATGACAAAGGAGAAAAAAAGAATAATTACTTATATGCATGAGCATTCCCAAATGAAATACATCATACATTGATTGATATGCTAACTTAAAAAACTTAATGAAGAAAAATGTGCAAATGATCAGAGTCTTACAAAAGATGATTTATTTATATTTGCTACAGATAAATATAAAAGATATAAGCTAACAGAATAAAGGCTCATGTTGCTTGAGTATTTTGATCTCAGAATGCTTCCTGGAATATATGTCTACACAATAGATAGGCCATACTAGAGACATAGTAGTTTTATAAACTGAGAAGAAATTTTTTAAAGAATTTAATGCAAATTACATTACTAATTATGTTAATTTATGTGTTTTGCTTTTGTCTATGTCTTATTTAGACATGACATTTACTATAATTTTCACCATAAGCATCTCTTTTATATCTCACTTAAAGCATTGGATCTCATCATTTTACTTACTTGATAATAACTCATCCATCAATATGCATTCTACTTCAAGCTCTGCTCAATGTTTTTACCATTATGGCATTCACCTAATATCTATTTGATTAACTATAGGTTTTTCTTATCACAAACTAAACAATAATGTGAAGAGATTCTTATTGTCTATAATAGCAAAAGGATTTCAATCATTTCCAGAGGGTTTGTGCACCTTTTCTATAGTATATTTTATTTAGTGCTTCTGGTGTTTTTCCAGAATAACATTTGAATGTATCATTACCCCTAAGGGCAGCATAAATCCAGGTGTTGGCCACACAGCACTAGGACGCATGAAGTAAGAGGTCTGTAAATGTCTGAGTATATAATGAGATCCTGAATCATAGAAGAGGGGAAGGAGAACAATATAAAGAATAGCTCCTTAAAAATATCTTTTTTTATTTCACTTCATATAAATGATTAATAGGACGACATGGTTTATTGGCTCATTTATACATATTTTCAACTTCTGTTCAGTGGGTTGAAGTTTGACATGTACAAACAAGACTTGTAAATTTTTTCCGTTGAAAAATTTCATGACTGAAACAGTAATAATTTTTAGTTGATGTAATCTTTATAATTCAATGGAATCTCTATCCAAACTAGGCTTTCTATATGATTACAATTACACACCAAACATTAAAGAAGACAATCATTCTCTATATATTGAAAATAAAAGTTTTTGCTCTGTTTTCTTTTGGTTTAGAGCTGAGTGTTTTTGACAAGATCCCCCTATGAGTCCCACACTTATCTCAAACAATCTCTTTCTGTCACTTTCTAGTATTCTGAAATTACTGAACATTTGGTGTTATTATGAATTTTGTAAAACTGCCTTATATTTCCATGGTTGCCATATCTACCATAAAGCTATCATAAATCGATCCATATATCTACTATCTATCTACTATCTAACTGTGGTCTATCTCTCTATATGTATACAAAATGTGTCATGTTTTATAACATCAAGGAGATATTATGTGATATTATTAAGAAAAGGGATATTGGATATAGTGAGATATATTGACGCTTTTTTTGTCTTCAATCCATTAACAGCAAAAGAAGCTTGCTTTTGGATTACAAATATGAAATATATATATGCAGTCTATAAATGTTTGAGGAATGCAATCAAGCACAATTAAAATACCCAGCCTATCTTTCCATCTCTAACTAACTCTATGATACATATTGTCATTTAAGAACAATGAGTTTATACTCACAAATCAAATTTTTTAAAATTTAAAATTATGTTAATTATATTAGTATTGTATATGAAATATCTGTAAGTTGATAGTACAGGGCAGCTATTTTTAACACTGGTGTTTCTACTCTGAGCAGGTTTTCTGATAAGCTAGAATGGGGAATCACAACCTTACAGTGGTGACAGAATTCATCCTGATGGGCATCACAGACCACGCTGAACTTCAGGCCCCATTGTTTGGACTCTTCCTCATCATCTATCTGATCTCACTGATGGGCAACCTGGGCATGATCATCCTCACCACAGTGGACCCAAGGCTACAAACACCCATGTACTTCTTTCTCAAACATCTAGCTATCACAGATCTGGGTTATTCTACATCTGTTGGACCCAAAATGTTAGTAAATTTTGTTGTGGATCAAAATACAATATCATTTAACCTTTGTGCTACACAGCTTGCTTTTTTTCTTGTGTTCATAGTTAGTGAGCTTTTTATTCTGTCTGCAATGTCCTATGACCGCTATGTGGCCATCTGTAAGCCTCTTCTCTACACTGTCATCATGTCACAAAGGGTATGTTGGGTACTAGTGGCCATTCCTTATCTCTATTGTTCATTTGTTTCTCTTCTAGTCACAATTAAGATTTTCACTTTGCCTTTCTGCGGCTACAATGTCATCAGTCATTTCTACTGTGACAGTCTTCCTTTGTTACCTCTGCTGTGCTCAGATACACATGAAGTTGAACTGATCATTCTAATTTTAGCAGCCTTTGATTTGATTTATTCTCTTCTGGTTGTCCTTGTGTCCTACCTGCTAATCCTCATAACTATTCTGAGAATGAACTCTGCTGAGGGCAGGCAGAAGGCTTTCTCCACCTGTGGGTCACACCTGACAGTGGTCATCGTCTTCTATGGAAATTTGATATTTATGTATGTGCAGCCCAATTCTAACCACTCCTTTGACACAGATAAAGTGGCTTCCATATTTTATACCATGGTCATTCCCATGTTGAATCCCTTGATCTACAGCTTGAGGAACAAAGACGTAAAATATGCCCTGCAAAGGACATTGAATAATTTGTGCAAATTATTTTCTTTTGGTTTTCATAAAACATAAATTTTCCTAATCAAATACATTCAGAAAACATTAAAAACATAATTGCTGCAATGTTAATTTGTAAATGTCTCATTTTATATTATTTTAGCTGTTATATTAGATTAATAATAAAATTGAAAGAATTAAATAAAACTTTTCCACAATAAGTTGATTTTGTACAAAAGTGGAGAGAATACACACCAGAAACCTCTCCCCTAAATAGATGTACATGCGCATGTGTGCACTCATGCATGTGCGTGCAACACACACATACACACACATACATATATATGATGGAGGAAGGTCATTGGTTAAATAAAGAAACTGCCTTGGCACTGATAGGTTAAAATTTAGATAGGCGGAGTAAACAGAACAGAATGCTGGGAAGAAGAGGAAGTGAGCTCAGAAGCAATGCAGCTCTCTCCAGGGCAGACTCGATAGCTCTCCTCTCTGGGGAGATGCAAGGAAGCTCCGACCCAGGATGGACATAGCTAGAATCTTCCCAGTAAGTGCACCTCGGTGCTACACACATAAATATAAATGGGCCAGACAGTGTTTAAAAGAATACAATTTGTGTGTTGTTATTTCTGGTGAAAAGCTAGCTGTGCAGGAGCCGGGCGGGAGGAAAAGCAGGCCCGCAGCTCCTTCAACATATATATATACCAGCAATAAGGAGAGAGACATGATGAGGCAACATGGGAGATAGTGACAATTTCAGAAAGAAAATAACTAAGTTCCTTGTGTGTTTATCATTTGTTGAATTAAAGCCCAAAGTAGCTGATCTATTTGATCATTTTGTCCATGTAATTGCTTTATCTCAGACTTAACCTTTACTTCTTTAATATAATAGTTTTCAATTATATTGCATAATTTTACCTCTGCTGGAGCAGCCTGAGCCAGAAACCTCTGCCAATTGCTTACATGAAATAAAATTCTTATTACATTGCTGAAATAATGACTACCCTAAACACTATTACATTAGTTCTTTATCAATACTTCCATTTCAACATATAATTCTGCTACCTGTAACTCAGTAAGTAATGTAAATGTCATTGCTGTCCCATGATCTTGTCTCACTCAACCAATTTTCTCTATCATCAGGGACCTATCATTTAAGATCAGTACTCTTTAAGCCCTTCATAAATGCATAAATGTGCTGAGGAGTAAGCTTGTATTCCTGTTATTGGCTTACTTCTTAACTATCTGTAAAGTATTAGATATTTATAAAATTATCTAGAAATATGATGACCCTAAGTATGTGTTTATATATTTCTGTAAGAGGACTACATTGAGATTTTTTATCTTTTCAATATGTTTATATGTCTCAAAATTAACCAATATGAAAATATGTTTTCAGTGATTCTCATTGGTTGCTCATATCAATGTATCATTTCCATAAAAAGAAAATCAAATGACAGAATATATTTCATTTATTTTTCCTTTGATCTATACAAGTATACTTTGATGGCCTTAGACCCTCAAAGTTATAATGAGTCTGGAAAACAAGGATGTGCTTATGTTTTACATATTCACGTTCAAAACCATCTCCAGATTTTACAATGAAAATATTGATAATTTTTACATAAAAACATTTTGTTTTAATTTTGAGAACTTACTACCAGATTTTTATTTTTTAGAAATATAATCATCTGTTAGTTTTTTTAGATAAAAAGAAGTGACCCAACAAATTAATTCAAAACTGCATAAAAACATAAAGTACAACAACAATAGCAGACATAATAAAAGGGACAGTGTAGGTGATGAAATATATTTCATTATTTCAGTGATTTTAAAAATTATTTCTGAGACAACAACCCACTCTAAAACTCAGTTCAGCATAAAAACTCCACATGCAATGCAAACTGGTGTAGAATAGGAAGCTATTCTCCTCCCACTTTTCAAGCGCTGTGACTTCAAGCTCCCTGCCAATTATATTTTTTAAAACAGTCTTAGCTTTGTTTCTTCATTTGCCTTCAGTACAAATAATGTTACAAGCTGAAGACATAGCCACAACAGTTAAAAAGAACTTGCTGATTGTGAATAGGGCCTGAGTTCAAGTTTCCAGCACTTACACCAAAAAGAATCACAATGGTCTGAATCTAAATTCCATGGCTTCTGTCCTTATGAGAAGCTGAATATATCTAGAGCTCAAAAATGCATGTAGTTACACACAGAGAGTCACATAAAAATATTCTTTATAATTCTATATGTTCCATGAAAGTTTAAGGAGTCATTTCAATGCAAATAATATATATATATATATATATATATATATATATATATATATATATGTAATAGTCAAAGTACATTACTCTTGTTTGAATGCTAAATATCATTGGCGCAGTTAAAAATTGTCTTTTAGGTGTCAAACTACCAAGGATTTCCAGGCAACGTTATTGAGTAGCATATTTCAGACAGACATGGAAATGTGTTAGCAGAAATTAGCATTAGTATTAAGTAGTTAAAAATGTACCAAAAAGGAGGAAAAGGAGGGGACAGAAGCAGGAGGAGAGAAGGAAAAGTGGGAGGCGAAGAGGGAAGAGAAAGAGAGAAAGATATTTCTGTCTTTTCAGTCGTATGAGCAAAAGTAGAATGAAAAAAATAATTTTCATAAAACCTGTGGATAATGATTTATTTGTATATTGAATTCCCCAAGCAGAAAGTAAGCATTAATTATTTTTCAACAAAAAAGTGAGCTCAATCAGTGAGAGATCTTCATAATATTTTCTGCTTGAACTTGAGTAGTTTTATATGAACTTCAGCCACCCAGGAAATTACTTAGTAATGAGAATCACAATAACACATTTCTGGGAGTACTCCTTAGTGCTGTCCCAGCACTCGTCAGCCTGTTGCAGCAGGACTTCAAGACATTCTAAAATCAAATGTAGGTGACCTGTGAGGTCTTGAGTAAGACTGTTACCAGATGAAGGTTCTATGTTGACAACTTAAAGTAGTCACCAATCCTGATTGCAGGGAGAAGACCAATCCATGCATGCTCTTCACTATTGCTGAGTCTTATTTGGGTCATCCTTATGGATTCCTAGGAGGTTCCCTTGTACCAGGTTTCACCCCTACCCTCGTAATGGCCCCTCTATCAAGATACCGCTTTTAATTGCTTACCCTCTCCCACTCTTCCCCAACCTGACCTCTCATGTATTTCTTAAAAGAAATATAATTCTACAGCCCGGCAAAGCTAAAATAAATCCAACAAAACTTATATAATTAAAAATACATGGAGGTCCAACCAAATCCCGTTTTTCTGAAAATCAACCATATATTAAATATGTTATAAAGAAGTGTCATGATTCTCCAATATTTACAATGGATATCTTAGATATAAATGATATATTACACAGGGAAGCTTTTTCCATATCATGTCATATTTATGTATAAGAATGGAATGTATCGTTCCTTTTATTTTTAGGTAGTGAAAGGGTAGTGCAATTAATTATTCTATCATTATAAGTCTAAGATGCTAACATAAAGTTCATTTTGTGAATTTTAATGTTTAATAATAATGTTTGTTTCATATATTCTACTAGACTAAGGCAAGGAGTATTTTACTTTTAATATACTCAAAGAACAATTAATAGATGAGCAAGACACTCTACCTCCCTCAGGAAATCATGTGCAATTTGTTTACCCACTTGTATTTGAGCTTCAATTCAGTGAATCTCTTGGGACTAGAAACGAAAAGTTATATAAATGAAAATACATTAAATCCATTCATTTACTAACTGAAGATCAAAACTGGATTGCTAAGCAGGGTCTTCACACAGGTAAGAAGGAACAGTGGGCTTTGAAAGCTTTTAAGAAGCATACTTGCCTGAGCTATTACCAAAAACCTGATATTAATAGTAGTTAATAACCAGGGTAGACCTTTCCTGCAGTCACTAATGCTCTGTGTTCATTATTCACAAAGCTCATGTTAAAATGACTATCTTGCTCCCTCAGTCATCCATTTAACCAGACCCATTTCTATCTGTTACCATCTGTCTCATATCTCCTAATACTTAAGGATGCCCTTCCTGGAGATGCAG
This sequence comes from Microtus obscurus, assembly GCA_963919715.1. NCBI lineage: Eukaryota > Metazoa > Chordata > Mammalia > Rodentia > Cricetidae > Microtus > Microtus obscurus. Next base: position 15,487 of record CAWTZC010001311.1, read on the forward strand.
AACGAGACAGGGTTTATGGACTATATTCATATGTTCCATGAAGTATTTGAATCTTTGACTTTACCATGTATATTTGAGTAATCTTTAACTAAGTATTGAAGCCTTCTGAGTCACAGTTTACTTGTGTCCTGTAGGAGTAGAGCAGACATAGCTACTTACTTCCTAGTGTACTGTGAGGAACACATGAGTTCAGGTCAGCAAAGAGCTCAGGAGTATATTCAGCACACAATATTTTTTCCTCTTTCTCTTGGCACTTATATTCTTTCCACTGGGCCTCTTTTCATAATTCTTCACAAGTGTGTAAGAACTGTCAGGATATTCCATCAAGACCATGTTTTCACAGAAGAGAGAAGCATGGTTCAGAGATCATTAGAAATGGTGATTCATCATGGAGAACAAAGAAGTGGCAGAAAATGAGACTGTTAGGAGATCTGAATCGAGTCTTGAAAATTAGGTTTTGAACGTTAGTAAAAGAGCTTAGATGTACTAAAACTTTTATCCTTGGCTATATATTTGTAATATATTATAAACATAGTGTGTAATCTTATTGCTTCTTTAAACATATGCTTGACTTGATAAGAAGGAAATAAAGATTTACAAATACACACAAAAAATATGCACACACACGTGTATGTGATTGTTTGTGTGTGCTTTAAAACTTGAAATATTAAATGAAAAAATAAAATAAAATAAAAAACTTTTGTACATAATTTAAAAACCTTGGCAACAGACTAAGTTATTAGTTCTTTTATCAAAATGATGACTTTATTGCTGGATATGATGGCACACGTCTGTAATTGCAACTCTCATTGAGTAGAATAAATAGGGTCAGAAGCTACAGAAGACTTTCTTGATGTAGAGACATTAAGAACACAAATTCCAGGTCACCCTGGGCTACATAGAAAGACCAAGTCTCAAAACAGACAACGATATCTTTTTTCTTGCTCTCATGTCTGTCCTTCCTCCATCTCAACTATCTCATTCCCTCAAGTTCTCCTCAACCCTCCCCTCTTCCCTCCACTGCCCCTTCTACCTCCCCTTTTCCCCCACCCCCTTGCTCCCAATTTTATCAGGCAATCTTGTCTGTTTCCAAGGTGGATCTATATATGTTTTTCTTTGGGCTCACCTTATTTCTTAGCTACTCTGGGATCAAGACTTATACGTTCAATGTCCTTTTTTTATAGCTGGTATCCACTTATGAGTGAGAACATACCATATTCATCTTTTTCAGTCACTCAGGATAGTGTTTTCTAATTCCATCCATTTGCAAGCAAAATTCAAGATGTCATTTTTTTTTAACCACTGGATAGTACTCTAATGTGTAAATGTGCCATATTTTTTTTTATCCATTCTTTGTTTGAGGGGCATCTAAGTTGATTCCAGATTTTGGCTATTACAAATAATGCTGCTATGTACATAGTTGAACAAATGCTTTTGTAGTATGATAGAGCATCTTTTGGGTATATGCCCAAGAGTGGTATTGCTAGATCCTGAGGTAGGTTGATTCCCAATTTTCTGAGAAACCACCGTACTGATTTCCCAAAGCATTTGCACAAGTTTGCATTCCCACCAGCAATGGATGAGTGTTCACCTTACTCTAACATCCTCTCCACCATAAGCTGTCATTGGTGTTTTTGATTTGAGCCATTCTCAGGTATAAGAGATTTGGATCTCAGGATCTCTGTGAGTTCGAGGCCAGCCTGGTCTACAAGAGCTAGTTCCAGGACAGGTTCCAAAACCACAGAGAAACCCTGTCTCAAAAAAAAAAAAAAAAAAAAAAAAGATTGTATCTCAGACTTTCTTCATCCATTCTTCTATTGACGGACATCTAGGTTGTTTCCAGGTTCTGGAAATAATGCTGCTAAGGAACAAAGTTGAACAAATGCTTTGTCGTATGATAGGGGTATCACTTGGGTATATTCCCAAGAATGGTATTGCTGGGTCCAGGGGTAGGTTGATCCCGAATTTCCTGAGAAACCGCCACACTGCTTTCCAAAGTGGTTGCACAAGTTTGCATTCCCACCAGCAATGGATGAGGGTACCCCTTCCTCCACAGCCTCTCCAGCAAAGGCTATCAATGGTGTTTTTGATTTTAGCCATTCTGACAGGTGTAAGATGGTATCTCAAAGTTGTTTTGATTTGCATTTCCCTGATCGCTAAGGAGGTTGAGCATGACCTTAAGTGTCTTTTGGCCATTTGAACTTCTTCTGTTTGGAGAATTTCTATTCAGTTCAGTGCCCCATTTTTTAGTTGGGTTATTTAGCATTTTAAAGTTTAGTTTCTTGAGTTCTTTTATATTTTGGAGATCATACCTTTGTCTGTTGCGGGGTTGGTGAAGATCTTCTCCCAGACAATAGGTTGCCTTTTTGTCTTAGTGACAGTGTCCTTTGCTTTACAGAAGCTTCTCAGTTTCAGGGAGATCCCATTTATTCAATGTTTCCCTTAATGTCTGTGCTGCTGGGGTTATACATAGGAAGCGATCTCCTGTGTCCAACTGTTGTAGGGTACTTCCAACTTTCTCTTCTATCAGGTTCAGTGTGTTCAGGTTGATATTAAGGTCTTTGATCCATTTTGACTTGAGTTTTGTGCATGGTGATAGATATGGGTCTATTTTCATTCTTCTACAGGTTGACATCCAGTTGTGTCAGCACCATTTGTTGAAGATGCTTTCTTTCTTCTATTGTATGCTTTTAGCTCCTTTATCAAAGACTAAGAGGTGTTCATAGGTTTGTGGTTAAAATCTCCAGGTCTTCAATACGGTTCCATTGGTCGACTTCTCTGTTTTTATGCCAATACCACACTGTTTTCATTACTGTAGCTCTGTAATAGAGTTTGAAGTCGGGGATGGTAATGCCTCCAGAAGTTCCTTTATTGTATAAGATTGTTTTGGCTATCCTGGGTTTTTTGTTTTTCCATATAAAATTGATTATTGTCCTCTCAAGATCTTTGAAGAATTTTGATGGGGCCTTGATGGGGATTGCATTGAATCTATAAATTGCCTTTGGAAGAATTGCCATTTTTACTATGTTGATCCTCCCAATCCAAGAGCAAGGGAGATCCTTCTAATTTCCGGTATACTCTTCAATTTCTTTCTTCAATGCCTTAAAGCCTTCAATAAAATAATGGATGAAGAAAGTGTGGAATATATACATATTAGAGTACTACTCAGCGGTAAAAAACAATGACTTCTCAAATTTTGCATGCATATGGATGGAAATAGAAAACACTATCCTGAGTGAGGTATCCCAGACCCAAATAGAGGAACATGGGATGTACTCACTCATAATTGGTTTCTAGAGATAAATAAAGGTCAGTGAGTCTATAATTTGATATGCTAAAGAAAAAAAAATAAATTCCCACCTCCTCCCAGCCTCCCATTTCCCTCCCCCTCCTTCCACTCCTCTCCCCCTCCCCCCACTCCTCCCCCCCCCCTCCAGTCCGAAGAGCAGTCAGGGTTCCCTGCCCTGTGGAAACGCCAAGGTCCCTGCCCCTCCATTCAGATCTAAAAAGGTGAACATCCAAACTGTCTAGAGCTCCCACAAAGCCAGAACATAAAGTAGGATCAAAACCCCTTGCCATTGCTCTCTGGCTTCTCATCAGCCCTCTTGTCCGCCATGTTCAAAGAGTCGGTCTTATCTCATGTCTCTTCAGTCACAGTCCAGCTGGCCTTGGTGAGCTCCTACTAGATCAGCCCCACCGTCTCGGTGTGTGCACCCCTCGTAGGCCCGACTTCCATGCTCATGTTCTCTCCCTCCCTTCTGCTCCCCCATTGGGACCTTGGGAGCTCAGTCCGGTGTGCTCCAGTGTGGGTCTCTGTCTCTATCTCCATCCATCTCCAATGAAGGTTCTATGGTGATATGCTGGACATTCATCAGAATCGCTATTCGATAGGGTTGCCATTTCAGGTTCCCCTATCCTCGGCTGCCCAAGGATCTAACTGGGATATCGCCCTGGGTACCTGGGAGCCCCTCTAGGTTCAAGTCTCTTGCCAACCCTAAGATGACTGCCTTAATTAACTTATGTGATTCCCCGCTCCTCTATCCAACCTTCCTTTCTCCCAATCATCCCGTTTCCCCAAGTTCCCTCCATTCTCCCCTTCTTACTATTCTCTCCACATCTCCCCTACCCCTGTCCCACCCCCACCCCCAAGTTCCCAATTTTTTTTGCCCGGCAATCTTGTCTACTTTTCATATCCAGGATAATAACTATATGTTTTTCTTTGGGTTCACCTTCTTATTTATCTTCTTTAGGGATCACAGAATATAGACTCGCAATGACCAATATTTGTGACTAGAAACCAATTATGAGTGAGTACATCCCATGTTCCTCTATTTGGGTCTTAATTTGGAATAATCTTTTTCTACCCAAGTCTAGATTCATTTTTAAGCTTGCAAAAGAAACCTGGAAGAAATATTTGTCACACCCCTCAGGGAGTCCTAGATTAATTGGCTGCTAGGATTGTTCACCTCCTTTCCCCATGCCTGCCACTATGTCAGACTTTTCCTAGTGTAATTGAAAATTGATGGGCAAAATAAAAATAAGTACATAATCAGACTAGAGACATGTTTCTGCTTTCGTAGGAAGATGTTTCTCAAGGGTATTTTCTGCCTAATCCAATTTGAAACATTCTAATAAAATTTCTTTTTATTCGCGAACCTTTTGTACAGCTGGAAACTGAACTATTTTTGCCAAAGCAGTTTTAGGGCGTATTATTAGAAGGTATGTTAAGAAAGTTAAATCATATTCACACTAGGGGAATCAGGGATATGATTGCATGGTCTTGTAATTGGCTAATCAAAAGGTTCACATATTAAAGTAAAAAGAGAATAGGATTAACAATACAATCAATAATAGTGAAAATGCAGAGGAATTCTGAAAAACATGTTTCAATTTTTCTAATCCTCCAAATGTTCCACACACTTTTTGATGAATAGCTGGGAAAAGATCGGTTTTTAATCTTGGACTCTAAAAGGGCATTCCCACTGGCACCTGGTATGAAGGTATAAATAGTAACTTTTCGTTCTGGTCTCTACAAACACACTGCACAAGTACTACATGTTGATTTCTGACTTTGATGACCCACAATATTGTTTTGATATATGAGGAGTTAACCAATTGTGATAACATGGTCCTAAGTATTCTGCTATGGTTTAGCTCTCCTGGTAAGTGTTGGTTATGTTGGAAGTGGGTGCTCACTTTATCCCTTGGTTTTCCTGAAGAAGAACCTTGGGGAATACACAAAAGTTTCCTTCAGAGTTAGCATCATGCTCACTTTTAGAGTTACAGAAACATTTGCCATGGTCTGCAGTTTTCCAATTGCAGTGTAATTAGTAACAACACTGGAACACAATTTCAAATTTAAGAGTCGAGAATCCAAAATGACTTTTCAACAGACTTTACTTTTTACATTTACCCTAACTTTGAAAAAAATCTTCATATATATATATATATATGTTTTGTGTATATCTTTAAGATATATCTTTCTGGGCTTAAAGAAGATTTTATATGTATACCTTTGACATTTAAAAATATATTTTGATCAACATAATAGTTTTATGTTGATAATAGAAGGAAGAGGTATAGTTCTCTTAATAAAAAAAATAAAATAATTTAAAAAAATATAATTAAAAATTCCATTAACCACTGATCATGCTTTTATATTTTACTCCGTTGTAACATGGTCTCTTCATTTTCAAAATGTATGAACAGGACAAATTGTAATCTGTTTTAGTGTGAACATTGTTAAAACCAAACACAATTTCTTTAGGGAAACTAGTGTTCTGAAAGCTTCCAGTTAAGTTTTGAACCAATAGACCAATAAAAATTACCATACTTAAGAGGTACAGAGTTCACCAAATGTAACATAATTTCTTGACACCATTCCTGGAAAAGAATAGAAATTTCACATATTTTTTCATCTTTTAAATATAAAATAAAGTTACAATGGTTTAAAATATCATTGAAACTACTTTAGAATTTGTGTTTCTAAAGTATAAATAATTTTCTAAAGAATATATATGTGTGCATATATATATATATATTTGAATGTGTATATATATGTATTTTATTCCTATTTCTGTTTCCTTCTCTTCCTTCCAAAAGAATGAACTCTACCAAGGGTAAATTATTGCCTTCAGTGGTTTAAATCTTGTTATTGAAAAATTAAAGTACAGACTTGTACTAAATCTGTTCCACATTTTCAAATATCAATCTCTAAGTCCCTCCTCCCAGACAAATATTCAAATTAATTTATTTCCAATGAGTTCTTATATATTGTGTATTATAATCATTGGAATGAGATATCCCCCACAGTCCTGAACGTTTGAAAAATTTGACTCCAAGTAGTAGAAGGGAAATTCCTAGGAATCCATAAGGATGACCCCAAATAAGACTCCTAGCAATAGTGAAGAACATGCATGGCTTGGTCTTCTCCTGCAATCAGATTGGTGTCTACCTTAATTGTCACCATGGAACCTTCATCTGGTAACATTTACTAAGACCTCACAAGTCACCTACATTTGATTTTTAGAATGCTTGAAGTCCTTCTGCAACAGGCTGCGCGAGTGCTTGGAATGCAGTATAGACCAGTACTCCCAGAAATGTTTTATTGTGATTCTCATTGCTAAATAATTCCCTGGGTAGCTGAAGCTCATATAAAACTACTCAATTTCAAGTACTTTCTCACTAGATTGAATTTACTTTTTTTTTTTTTTTTTTTTTTTTTTTGGTTTTTTCAAGACAGGGTTTCTCTGTTGCTTTGGTGCCTGTCCTGGAACTAGCTCTTGTAGACCAGGCTGGCCTCAAACTCCAGAGATCCGCCTGCCTCTGCCTCATAGTGCTGGGATTAAAGGTATGTGCCACCACCGCCCAGCAGAACTTACTTTTTTGTGTGGAAACATAAATTATTGCTTATTTTCTCCTTGGAGAATTCAATATGCATACATGCATTGTATAATCAACAGAATAATGATATTTAAAGAATATATTTTAATTTGTTCTATAAAAGTATATAAAATATAAAAATGCTCACATGAATTTAGAGAAGAAAAGTCTTAATACTCGTTATGGGTAGAAAGGAAAAAATATATGGCATAGAAATATGCTGTGCCAGAATTAGAGTAACCTCTTATTTCTTAGATGTTTCCGAAGAGTGGAAATTGAGTCATTAAACGCCACTTTTTGTCTTGTCTTTTGAATTTGCTTGGGTGAATTTATGCAAAAGTTGATGACACTTGTATATCTTCTCAGATGATTGAAATGAGTCCCGGGGAATCAACAGTGCCAGCTGAATTCATTCTGACAAGAATCACACACAGGCCAGATCTGCAGCTTCCTCTTTTGGGTGTCTTTCTAGTCATCTACGGAGTCTCCGTGATAGGCAACCTGATCATGATCATTCTGACCAAGTTGGATTCTCGCCTTCACACACCTATGTATTATTTTATCGGACACCTGGCTTTCATTGATCTTGGCAACTGTACTGTCATTTACCCAAAGATGATGGTGAATTTTGTATTGGATCAAAATGTCATTTCTTACTATGCCTGTGCTATACAGATGGCTTTCAACATCACGTTCATTATCAGTGAACTTTTTATCTTATCTGCAATGGCCTATGACCGTCTATGTGGCCATCTGCAACCTTTGCTCTACAGTGCCATCATGTCTCATAGAGACGTTGTCATATAGCTGGTTGGGCTTCCATATCTCTACAGTATCTTCCAGGCTGTGTTAATCACTAGTAAGATTTTTACATTGACTTTTCTGTGGCTCTAATGTCATTAGCCATTTTTACTGTGACAACGTTCCCATTCTTTTACTGTGTTCAAATGCCCGGGATATAGAATTGGTGATCATATTGATTTTCGGCACTTAATTTGATCTCCTCCCTCTTCGTAGTCTTAGCATCTTACCTTTTGATTCTGTTAGCCATATATGGAATGCATTCTGCAGAAGGCAGGAAAAAAGGCCTTCTCCAACTTGCGGGTCTCATCTGACAGTGGTGGTGGTATTTTATGGGACTCTACTCTTCGTACATGACAGCCCAAATTCGCATGACTCATTTGAAACTGATAAAATAACGTCTGTGTTTTACACTTTAGTGATTCCCATGCTGAATCCCTTGATCTACAGCTTTAGAAACAAAGAAGTGAAAAATGCTTTTCTAAGAGTCTTTACAGACCAACGTAAACTTTGTATTTAATATAAAATGTAAGAGTGCTAAAAACAAAATTTGATAAAGGAACTATAAGTGACACTTGTATCTACATAATTTCTTTTGATTTACACAATGAAAAACTCACAACAATAAAAAATATCATAATTCATTCCATGTAGTCATGTAAAATATTCATTAGATAGCTAAAGAACTCCAATAAATGTCATTTTTCTTCCAACAACTTTAACTTTTTGATTCAATATGTTTGTAGTATTTCCACTGAACTAAATTATGCAAATGGGAACACATGTTTAAATATATTTATGTAATTGTGTGTTTTTTTTAGGTTTGCATGGATTTCTTGTCTTTTTCTTTTATGTGTTTGAACACTTGTCTACTTAGTCTTGTTTTCATTTTGTGTTTTAAACCTAAAATTGTGGCAAACAAAATTGATAAAACATAGACATGATGTCTTTGAACACTATAAACTTTAATATTTCTGATATTCTCTCCTATATAACTTATATAATTTGTTACAATATTATTTAATTATTTGTAACAATTCTAGATGACAGATGACATTTATTATACATTGCTGTTTTTTCTGAATACCATGAAATTTCATTATTACTGGTCCTGTTTTCTTCTCTAAAAGATCTCCAGAGAGAAGATCTTCAGAAATCTTGTGGTTACATTCTTGAATTTTTTATTTTTCTATACTGAGTGTTCGTAAGACTTTCAGGAGAATTGCACAGAGGATTATAATAAACAGTTTTCAGAAATAATACACAAACATACACATACACAAACACTGTTGAATCGCCATCCACACCCACTAGGGTTGGTGTTTTTGTATTGTTTGTATTGCAATTTTTGGTTTTTCTTAGTGAATTTTGTGACACAAAGTATACATTTTGTCTAGTGTGTGCTCAATAGTAATATTTATGTATTTATTTTGAACATAAGCTAATAATTAATCAAAATTTTTTCTAAGTTTCACTAACCATGAATTAACTCTTCTGCCTATGATGTATCTGTTTGTAGATCACACTATAACACTTACTGAGGTCTAATCTGTCCCACAAATTCATGTGCTTCCAATTAGTAAGTATAGTGCTTTTAATGGGAATGATCTTATAAGCTCAATATATTTCAAAGGTTATTCCCCAGTTGGTAGAACTATTTGGGAAGGATAAGGAGGTGTGGGCTTATTGAAGGGAGATGTGTCCCTAGGGGTCACTTGAGGTTGCAAACCTCACGTGATTCCAAGTTAGCTTTCCTTGCCTATGGTACATCAAAATGTGAGTCTCTGCTACAGTTCTAGCACTGTGCCTGTCTACCTATTGTCATGCTCCCTACCATTGCAGTCATAAATTTTAAGACTCCAATAAACTCTTTTTGCATAAGTAGTTTTGGTTGTTTTATTTTTTACAACAATAGAAAAGTGACTAAGACAATAGACAACGTGATAATATAAACATGGGCCCTTAATTAGTCACTTAAGTCCTCTAGGAAGAGCACTTACAGAGTAGGAGAGGTCCTGTGGTGGGGTATTTTTTTACTGCTCAGAAAATAGAGACAAATGCTCAGAGGCTGAAATTTCTGTTTAAGCCTTCACGTTCTGCTTTTCTGGGTATTCCAGTCAGCCCAACTAAGAAACTATACCCAACGTTTAAGCTCTGGAAAATCATATTTTCAATGTTAAAACTGAACATTGAACATCCCCATTGTCACAGTGTGTGGGTGCACACTCTCGTGGTCCCGAGTTCCTTGCTTGTGCTCTCTCTCCTCGCTCCTGATTTGGACCTTGAGATTTCAGTCTGGTGCTCCAATGTGAGTCTCTGTCTCTGCTCTCCTTTCTCCTGATGAAGGTTAATATTCAGGAGGATGCCTATATGTTTTTCTTTGGGTTCACCCTCTTATTTAGCTTCTCTCTACTGATAACTCAAGAACAATGGCATGGGTTTTTGATCCTACTGCACGTATTGGCTTTGTGGGAACCCTAAGCAGTTTGGATGCTCACCTTACTAGACCTGGATGGAGGTGGGCGATCCTTGGACTTCCACAGGGCAAGGAACCTGATTGCTTTTCCGGCTGACCGAGGGAGGGGGACTTGATTGGGGGACGTGGAGGGAAATGAGAGGCGGTGGCAGGAGGAGCAGAAATCTTTAATGAATGAATAAATAAATAAATAAATAAATAAATAAATAAATAAATAAATAAATAAAACAAAACTGAACATTGAAGCAACTCATATGTTGGCTGCAACCAACACTGTCCAATCAGATTTAAGGCACACTCAACAGAAGGTAAACTAGTCTTGGTACTGGAAACATAACTTCTCAGGGTTAGTGCTGTCATGAACCTTACGAAAAATGTTCTATTGCCACTTTGCTACTGCATCTTAACATCTCACTATATTCTAAATCTTAATATTTACAGGTAAGTGTACCTACTATCTTTTCTCAAAATAAAAAAAATTCTTAAATCCACCTTTGAACAACTCCATAAGATTTCTCTTTAGTTATTGACCCAAATTTTTATCGTAAAAACAGTTTATGATTATAAATGTTTTTATGACAACAATATGTTCTAATTATTTTTTAGAACTTAATATGTTTGCACTGCATTTGTACTATTTTTCTCACTCCTCCCTCTCCCTGCAAGTCCTGCCACTGCCTTGACACCCTCTCAAATAGCAATACGTAACT
>CAWTZC010001314.1:0-13192 GCA_963919715.1 Microtus obscurus
AACTAAGCAGGGAGCTGTTGATAAATGAAAAGCAAATGGCTTTTAGACACTTAAAGAACTGTTCAAAATACATAGCCATCAAATTTAAATTATTTTTATGAGATCACCTTCCAACTTAGAAGATGTTCAAGATCAATAAAAATACCCAAATAAAGAAAAATGAGACAAAAACAGCCCTGAGTTCCTTTCATGTTGATGCTCTGCTGGGGATGTGTGAGGATCCCTTGGAGAAGCACACACAAAGTGCAGAAAGATTCTGGTTCAGGATCAGGCCAGCCTGTATCCATTGCCTCCTCTCAGTACCTGGACTCCATCAGTCTTGAACTTGTGTGGAGTCTTGTGTGTGCACCTGCAGTCTCTGTGTGCTGGTCCTTCTTTGTCTGGAACACTGTTGTCTTGAAGTAATTCATCACCTCAGGCTCTTGCAACCTCCTCTTCCATTCTGCCAGAGACCTAAAGGGTGCTTGATGGAGAATATCCCGTTTAAGACTGAGTTCTCAAGATATTTCACTCTGCATTGTTCGGTTTGTGCGTCTCCGTGTTGAATCCCATCTACTAAGTCCCATGAGAGAAGAAGCTTCTCTGATGATGGATAGGTGAGGTCCTGACCTATGATGATATCTGAATGTCACAAGGAGTCATTTTATTGCTGTTTCCTTTTATCAGAACAATATTGTTGGTTTTACCATGGGCCCATGGCCTGTCCAATCTCAGGTTCATAGCCACTAACAGTACCAGTCACGAGGTTCATCTCATGGAGCTATTTAAATTCATTGAGACAGTGGTTGGTTACTCCCACAGCATTTGTGCCAGTGTTGCCTGCGAGCTATGTCATGAAGTGATAAGAGCGGTGGGGCTGCATCCCCAGCACCCTGGCCGCCTGCTAGCTTATGCCCCCGGGAAATAATTACACGGACACTGTATTCTTTTCGCTTTCCTTGCTTTCGTTTCTATCTAGCCTCTTCCATTTTAACTCTCGCACCCTGGACTAACCCATTTCTAATAATGTGTGCAAGCACCCCAAAGGTGCACTTGCCAGGAAGAGTCTAGCCTACATCCATCCTGGTCGGAGCTTCATTGCAGTGTCTTGCTCCCAGGAAGGAGCTCGTGATCTCATTTCCTTCCTCTTCCTCCCAGCATTTTGTTCTTTACTCCATCCACCTATGTTCTAACCTATGAGAGCCAGCCAAGCAGTTTCTTTCATTAGCAGCAATGAAATCAGCAGTTTGATATACAGCACTTCACGGTAATGTCACAGGCAGGCTGATCGGTAGGCCAGGGATTTGTAGCTGTGTTGATGATTACCTTTCTTCAAAGAAAGCATGCAGAGAACCTTCAGTACTAGTTGGAAGGTGAAGACTCTAATTAGGCTCCAGTTTGACTTCCTCCGTATTCACTTAGATATATCAAGTTTTGTCTTCAGCAGTGAGGACTTACTACCAGGTTCTGAGGAGCAACCGTTGTACTTGGCATTAGCCATGATGCGTGAGTGTTTCCACCTTGGAGACCCTTTGGTCATGTATTCAATAGTTTTCTGACACTGAAAATTTTGCTTAGTTAAAAGTGTCAGTTAGGACATTGTCTTGATGGAGGAGGGTCATCTGTCTATGTGTTACTTTCATTGGTTAATAAAGAAAGTGCTTGGCTTTTTGATAGAACAGAAAATTAGATAGGCGAAGTAAACAGAACAGTATGCTAGAGTGAAGGAAATGAGGCAGATGCCATGGAGCCAGCTGCCAGGTCAGATATGCTAGATCTTTCCCGGTAAGCCACCACCTCATGGTACTACACAAATTACTAGATATGGGTTAAATGAATATGTAAGAGTTAGTCAAGAGGATAGATATAATGGGCCAGGCAGTGTTTAAAGAATACAACTTGTGTGTTGTTATTTCAGGCGTAAAGCTAGCCGTGCGGAAGCTGGGTGGGACAACAAGCAGCCTGCTCGCCTCATCACAACATTGTCTCTCTCATTTAATTTCTTTCATACATGTATATATTTTGAATATACATTTGCTTCTCCACAAGCAAGTTTTTCATATAACTCCTCAAATGGTCCTTATTGTAAGTTGTCCTCCCATATTCCTTCTTCACCCTCTCTTGGGGTCCTCCTGCCTGTTCAATCCTCCTGCTCCAACCTCTTCATAGTATATTCTACTTCCCCTTTCTTTGGGAGATCAGCCACTTTACCCACCTAGCCTGTCACCTAACCTCTGTAAAGTTATGCAGATTGCAGTAAGTATAATGAAGTCTTAGAGCTAAAACTCAGAAATAAGAGAAAAACATACAATAGTTGTCTTTTGAAGGATTAGTTACCTCACTCGCATGATTTCCCTAGTACTCCCTTTAACTGCCAATTTCACACTTTTTTTTGTATGGCCAAGGATGAAACAAGAAACTCAGAACACTTTAACATGCAGTGCAATTAAATATACTCAGTTCAGTTCAAATAAACCAGAGAAAAGGGGCTTAGTTTATTGACATTAATAATAGGAAAGGACAGGGATTAAAATCAGAATTGCCAAAGATCAGATAAATGGGATCAGGACTCAGTACATCTCCTCAGTTGTCCCACTCCTTAGCACAGCCTAATTCTGTTGGGCTCCTCCATATGCTAAATAACTTGGAAACTCTCAGTACCCCACTGTCCTTTGAACTATCTTAAGCAGAGGTGCCAAACAACTGTCAAGCAACTCTGATAGGTAAATCGTAAACATCTGGAAGATAGCAAACATGGGGTTCCTATGATGGCTACTCCTGATTGTAATTTTCCATCGGAATCAACTTAAGCACAGCAACCTGGCACTTCTGAGAGTATTTTATTAATAAGATTTGAAACAGGAAGATCCAACTTAAGTGTAGGCAGCCTTCTGGTGGCAGCCTGATAAAAGGGTATGGAAGAAGAAAACTTCCAATTTTTGCCTCCTGGGCCTCCTGCTAGCAAGTTTGACTATGTTGTTGCTGTGTGGCATTCCTTCTCCTAGTATTAGAATCAACCTCATATGCTGAAGACCATCAACTCTCCCATAAATCCCTCAGTCCTTCGTGCTGGATTCATTGCTGGTACAGCAAGCCTCATGGACTGAACAGCCATCTGAAATTTCAGCTTCCTAGTGCTAGGTAGCCATTATCAGACTATATCAATCACATCCTGTAAAGGTCAATATACTGAGTCTCCTTTAACTGCTGATGATGAAACAGACAGATTACACACAGACACACATATACACATACATACACACATACATACATACCATTGATTCTGTTCCTTTAGAAGACATTCTTAACCTGATTACCTAGAAGAAGGCAAGTATATTAGTAGTAGAAGAGGGATTACAGACAGAGACAGAAAACATCCCCTGCAGCTTGCTTTGGCCTAGATAGAAACCGAGCAAGGACTTGGCAAAGTTGGTGAACTGATTGATTAAGAAAAAAAACACAATTAAAATGTGCTTAGGAAAGCATAATTGATAACACTTGGACAATGATCAACAGGGCTGTGAGTGCCCAGTTTTAAACTAGATGGCATGGCACTTGAATTTTTAGCCAGGACAAAACCTGGGAAAATAGCAGAAATCTTAATGCAATAAATCCACATTGACAAAATGTAGATATGCCTGACATTTTATTTAACAGATGTTAATTATGACCAGCTAGGGGGGGCTAAAAATCAGAGGAGTAATTAGGAATGCTTCATGACTGAATGCATCTGCTGAGTAGAAAGTAGGACCTAGAACAAACTTTGACCAAATCTAGAACATTTGCTAGAAGAGTTAGAATTCCTGCCAAACTGTTAGTCTATGTGGTGTCCTTATATGAGGTGTACTTGAATCTGTATTAAATAGCTTAACTGAATAGTTCTAAAAAGACATTAAACATGCTTTCTGTCAACTAGTTTCATAAAGAATAATATAAGAGTACAATTACCTATATAATGTACATAATTGTCTTACATGTGAAGATTCCATAAATCTAATTTCCTTCTGACCAGCATGCTATGGAAGAAAATAAACATTGACCAATTTAAAACTAAAAAAGTGATTATCAACTGATACCATCGTCAAGCCTATTGATTATACAAGATTACATAAGAAAATTTCTAACTATAAGACATTTGAGTTCTGTTTTGGACTAAGTGAAAAATAAGAATATGGTGGTTGAACATGGTGGCACACACCTTTTTTTTTTTTTCATTTATTTATTTATTTATTAAAGATTTCTGTCTTCTCCACCGTCCTGCCTCCTTCCCTCCCCCTCCCCCAGATCAAATCCCCCTCCTCAACAGCCAGAGAGCAATCAGGGTTCCCTGCCCTGTAGGAGAGTCCAAGGACCACCCACCTCCTATCCCGAATTCTAGTAAGGTGAGCATTCAAACTGCCTAGGCTCCCACAAAGCTAATAGGTGCAGTAGGATCAAAGCCCCCGTGCCATTGTTCTTGAGGTCTCAGTAGTCCTCATTGTCCGCTATGTTCAGCGAGACCCGGTTTTAACCCAGTCTTTCAGACCCAGGCCAGCTGGCCTTGGTGAATTCCCGATAGACCATCCCCTTTGTCTCAGTGTGTGGGTGCACCCCTCTCGGTCCTGAGTTCCTTGCTCGTGTTCTCTCTCCTTCCTGGTCCCTGATTCGGACCTTAAGTTTCAGTTCAGTGCTCCAATGTGTGTCTCTGTTTCTGTCTCCATTCCTTCGCCTGATGAGGTTAATATTCAGGAGGATGCCTATGTTTTTCTTTGGGTTCTCCTTATTTGGCTTCCTCCTAGACTTGAATTATAGGCTCAATGTCCTCCTATTTACAAGCTAGAAAACCATATATGAGTGGGTACATCCCATGTTCCTCTTTTTGGGTCTGGTTCACTCAGGATGATGTTTTCATTTCCATCCATTTGCCTGCAAAACTTCCAAAAGTCCTTGTTTTTTACTGCAGGTAGTATTCTAATATGTATATATTCCATACTTTCTTCATCCATTCTTCAATTGAAGGGCATCTAGGTTGTTTCCAGGTTCTGACTTGTACGAACAATGCTGCTATGAACTAGTGGGCATATCCTTCTGTTGTATGATACGCCCTCTCTTGGGTATATTCCCAAGAGTGGTACTAGGTCATGGGTAGGTTGATCCAGATTTCCTGAAACACTCCACTGCTTTCCAGAGTGGTTGCACAAGTTTGCATTCCCACCAGCAATGGATGAGTGACCCCCTTTCTCTACAACCTCTCCAGCAAAGGTTATCATTGGGTGGTGTGTTTCAGTTTTAGCCATTCTGACAGGTGTAAGATGGTATCTTAAAGTTGTCTTGATTTGCATCTCCCTGATCGCTAAGGAAGTTGAGCATGACTTTAGGTGTCTTTTGGCCATTTTGAACTTCTTCTGTTGAGAGATCTCTGTTCAGCTCAGTACCCCCATTTTATAATTGGGTTGATTGACACTACGGTCTAGTTCTTAAGGATTCATTATATATTTTGGAGATCAGACCTTTGTCAGTTGCAGGGTTGGTAGAAGATTTTCTCCCAGTCAGTGGGTTGCCTTTTTGTCTTGGCGACAGTGTCCTTTGCTTTTTAGAGCTTCTCCAGTCTCAGGAGGGGTCTTGGCCCCACATTGTTGAGGCCCTTACTGTCTGTGCTGCTGGGGTTTTACGTAGGAAGTGGTCTCCTGTGCCCACTTGTTGTAGAGAGTACTTCACTTTCTCTTCTATCAGGTTCAGTGTGTTCGAACTGATATTGAGGTCTTTAATCCACTTGGACTTGAGTTTTGTGCATGGTGATAGATATGGATCTATTTTCATTTTCTTCTACAGATTGACATTCAGTTTTGCCAGCACAATTTGTTGAAGATGTCTCTTTCCATTTAACTTATACTTTTAGCTCCTTTATAAAATCAGGTGCTCATAGGTTTGTGGGTTAAAGTCAGGGTCTTCTATTCGATTCCATTGGTCAACTTCTCTGTTTTTATGCCAATGGCTGTTTTCAATACTGCTGGCTCTGTAATGACGTTTGAAGTCAGGGATGGTAATGCCTCCAGACGTTCCTTTTATTGTATAAGATTGTTTTGGCTATCCTGGGGTTTTTGTTTTCCATATAAAGTTGATTATTATCTTCTCCAGCTCTGAGAATTTTGATGGGATTTTGATGGGGATTGCATTGAATCTATAGATTGCTTTTATTGGGAATTGCCATTTTTACTATGTTGAAGTCCTCCCAATCCAAGAGGCAAGGGAGATCCTTCCATTTCCTGGTGTCCTCTACTATTTCTTTCTTCAAAGACTTAAAGTTTTGCATCAAATAGATCTTTCAGCTTGGTCTGGGGTTACCCCAAGATATTTGCTGCTCTTTGTAGCTATCGTGAAAGGTGATGCTTCTCTGATTTCCTCTCTCTGTTTCTTTATCCTTAGTGTATAGGAAGGCAACTGATTTTTTGGAGTTGATCTTGTATCCTGCCACATTACTAAAGATGTTTATCAGCTGTGAGAAGTTCTTTGATTAGAGGAGTTTTAGAGTCGCTTATATACTATCATATCATCTGCAAATACGTAATTAACTTCTTCCTTTCCAATATGAATCCCTTGATCCCCTTATGTTGTCTTATTGCTATTGCTAGAATTTCATGCACTATATTGAAGAGTATGGAGAGAGTACTGGACATCCTTGTCTTGTTCCTAGAATTTTTTAATTGGGATGGTTTTGGGTTTTCTCCGTTTCAATTTAATATTGGCTATTAAGCATGTGTAAATAGCTTTTATTATATTTAGGTATGACCCTTGTATCCCTAATCTCTCCCAAGACCTTTATCATAAAGGGGTGTTGAATTTTGTACCAAGATAGTTTTTCAGCATCTAATGAAATGATCATATGGTTTTTTTTTTCAGTTTATTTATGTGGTGAGATTCATTTGATAGATTTATAGTATGTTGAACCAGCCCTGCATCTGAGATGAAGCCTACTTGGTCATAATAGATAATTTTTCTAATATGTTCTTGGATTACGGTTTGCCAGTATTTTATTGAGAATTTTTGCATCAATATTCATGGGTGAGATGAGGCCTGTAATTCTCTTTCTTGAGTTGGGTCTTTTGTGTGGTTTTGGTATCAGGGATAACTGTAGCTTCATAAAAAGAATTTGGCAATGACTTTTCTGTTTCTATATTGTGAAAGCCATTAAAGTGTAAAGGAATTAGCTCTTCTGTCGGAAGTTCAGTTAAATTCTGCATTGAAACCATCTAGTCCTGGGCTTTTTTTGGAGGGAGATTTTTGATAACAGCTTCTAGTTCTTCCACGACTAACACGGTCTATTCAGATCATTCACCTGATCTTGAGTTAGCTTTGGTATATGATACTTATCTAAAAAGATGTCCATTTTCTTTTGCATTTTCCAGTTTTGTGGCATACAGGCTTTTGTAGTAAGATCTAAGCAATTCTCTGAATTTCCTCTGTGTCTGTGGTTACTGTCCCCCTTCCATTCCCGTCTTATTTATTTACGTATTCTCTCTTTGTTGTTTTAATTAGTTTGGATAGGGGTTTGTGGATCTGGTATGTTTTTTCTCCAGATCAACTTTTTGTTTCATTGATTTTTTGAACTGTTTTCTGTGTTTCTATTTTTGTTGATTTCGGCCCTCAGTTTGATTGTTTCTAGTCTTCTACTCCTCCTGGGCGCATCTGCTTCTTTTTTTTTCTAGAGCTTTCAGGAGGTGTGCTGTTCAAGTCCTCAATGTATGTGCTTTCTCTGTTTTCTTCTGAAGAGTGGGCACTTGGTGTACTATGAACTTTCCTCTTGGCACTGCTTTCAACGTGTCCCATAGGTTTAAGTATGTTGTCTCTTTATTTTCATTAAAAATCCCAAGGGAGACTTTAACTTTCTTTCTTAATTTCTTCCTTCGGACCCAGGTGTCGGTTTTAGTAGTTGGCTGTTCAGATTCCATGGGTTTGTTGGCTTTCTAGGGGTGGTATTGTTGTTGCCTTCTAGCTTTAATCCGTGGTGATCTGATAAGACACAGGTGGACATGATATGCATTATCTGTGGAGGTTCCTTTGTTTCCAGTATGTGGTCAATTTTTGCGAAAGTTCCAGGCGCCACAGAGAAAGAAGTATATTCTTTCCTATTTGGGTGGAGTGATCTATAGATGTCTGTTAAGTCCAATTGGTTCATTACACTCCAATAATTCTCTTAATTCTCTATTAGTTTCTGTCTGATTGACCTGTCCACTGGAGAGAGAGGTGTATTGGAAGTCTCCTACTACTAGTGTGTGTGGTTTAATGTCTGCTGCCTTCAGTTCTGGTAATATTTCTTTTAGATAAGTGGAAGTGCTTTTGTATTAGGCGCAGTAGATGTTTCCAGGATTGATGTGTCACCTGATGACTTGTTCCTGTTATAAGTACTCGAGTGTCCATCCTAGGGTCTCTTCTGATTGATTTTGGTTTGAAGTCAGTTTTGTTAGAGATTAAATATGGCCGCACCTGCTTTTTCTTGGGACCATTTGCTTCGAAAGACCTTTTCCCAACCCCTTTACTCTGAGCAGATGCTGTCTTTGTGGTTTGAGATGTTTCCTGCAAACAGCAGAATATTGGATCCTGTTTTCGTAGTCCAATCTCTTGCTGCCTTCTTTATGGGTGAATTGAGACCATTTTATATTAAGTGATAATATTGACCGGTGGTTGTTTACTCCGGTTATTCTTATTGGTTTTGGTAGTGGAGTTTATGTGTCTCTGTTGTGCTGGTGAAGGGACTCTGAATCGCCCTGGAGTTCTTGTCTGCAGTGTTATTGGATTCTTGGGTTGTGATTTTCCTTCTAGTGCTTTCTGCAGAGCTGGATTTGTGGCGTATTGCTTAAATTTGTTCCTTATCCTGGAATGTCTTGTTTTCTCCATTGATAGTGAGCGATAGCTTGGCTGGGTAAAGTAGTTTGGGTTTGCATCCATGGTCTCTTAGCTTCCTGGAGTACTTCTATCCAGGACCTCCTGGCTTTTCATGGCGGTTTCCATAAAAGTCGGGTGTAAGTCTAATCATTTTTACCTTGCGCAAGTTGTAGCCTTTTTTCCTTGCAGCTCTTAATATTCTTTCTTTAACCTGTATATTCTGTGTTTGATTGTTATGTAGCGAGGGATGATGTTTTTCTTTGATCCAATCTGTTTGGTGTTCTGTGTGCCTTGAAGATATTCAAAGAATTTCTTTCTTTATGTTGAAGTTTTCTTCCACTAATTTTATTAAAAATATTTTCTGGGCCTTTGAGCCGTGACTCTTCTCCTTCTTCAATTCCTATTATTCTTATGTTTGGTCTTTTTATTAGTGTCCCATATTTCCTGCATGTTTTGTGGTGAGGTTTGTTGGCTTTGCTGTTTTCTTTGATCAGTGTGTTGTTTTCTCTATGGTGTCCTCAGAATCTGAGATTCTTTCTTCTATTTCTTGTATTCTATTGAGTATGCTGCTTGTTTCTGTCAGAATCCAGCATCGTTGAAATGGGTTTTCCATATCCGGCTGGTGCTCAGCTTGCGTTTTCTTCCTTGCTTACTTCCTTTCAGTTTTCAATTCTTGAACTGTTTCCATTACCCTGTTTGATCGTTTTTCTTGAAGTTTTCCAGTATCATGTGTATTGGTTGTTGTTTCTTCAAACTTTTTGTGTACTTCTCCTCTCTATTTCTATAAGAGGTGTTTTTTACATGTTGTTTTAAGGGACTCTATTGCTTTCTTGAAAGTTAATTTTTCCGTTCTTCTGTGTTAGGGTGTTCAAGACCTTCTAGTTGTAAGATCAGTGGGTTCTGGTGTTTTCGTATGTTGTTTTTCAGATTGTTGGGTGAAATTCTGCCTTGGCGCTGCTCATGTCCTCCTATCAGTGCTACTAAGCGGTCTTTTAAAATTAGAACAGGTTTCTCTGCTGGCCCCAGAGGGTCCTCTTACAAATTGCCCCTGCTCTCTGTTTCACGGCTCTGCCGGTCAATTCCTGTCACCCCTCAGGCGGTCTTAGGGACGGGACCCGGCTCCTCGTCTGCCCGGAACCACGTAACCCCAAGAGCCTAGCTCCAGTCGGTTCAATCGCGGTGGGAGTGATTCCTGCGTCCTCTGCTGCCGTCTGGTTGCAGTCTGTGGTTGCAGCCTGTGGCTGCGGCCTCACACAGCCTCTACGTACGCCCTGCCCGCGTCTCCGCTCTGCCGAGCGCTCGCGTCTCCGCGCTCTGCCGGCGCTCGCATCTCCGCTCTGCCGAGCGCCCCGCGTCTCCGATCTGCCCAGCGCTCGCGTCTCCGCTCTGCCGAGCGCTACGCATCTCCGCTCTCTGCCAGGCGCTCGCGTCTCCGCTCTCTGCCGGCGCTCGCGTCTCCAGCTCTGCCGGGCGCTCGCGTCTTCGCTCTGCCCACGGCGCTCCGCGTCTCCCGCTCTGCCGAGCCGCTCGCGTCTCCGTCTGCCGGGCGCTCGCGTCTCCCGCTCTGCCGAGCGCTCGCGTCTCCGCTCTGCCGAGCGCTAAGTCTCCGCTCTGCCCGGCGCTACGCGCATCCGCTCTGCCGGCGCTAGCGTCTCCCGAGTGGCACACATTGCCCAATTTCCAGCGCCGAGGAGCCACAGGCAGGCAGATCTTGTGTTGCCATTCTGGTCTACATATGCAAGTTCCGGGACAGCCAAGGCTAAGGAAGCCAAAACAATACTCAAGAAACCCTGTCTTGAAAAGAAAGAGAGAAAGTTTTGAAAAATAATGTCTTGATAGAAATAACTAGGTATGCAAGATTAAGGATAAACTGCAATGGACTCTATTGATTGACAGGTTGATTACCTCAAAAGAAGTCCCAGAGAAGGCAACCTTTGGCTCTTGCAGAGAAGGGAGCAAAGAGAAAAATGTAGAACTCAGCAAAAATCAAAAAAAAAAAGAAAGAATAAAAGATATCTGCTCCACATCGGTGTCTTTTTCCTATGTAAAAGTCTAAAATTTTCAGGATGCTTGAATGATCTACATGATGTAGATGTCTACAGAACCTCTTTGAATCATTGATTACAGGTTTTCTCTACCCCAGGAGATGCTGGCATGCTGCATCCAGAAACAGCAATGTAATGGGCTACTACAAGCTTTGGTAAATATTAGTTTGTCTTCAGAAATTGGAAGTCCTGAGAGAATTTCAGGATATAGTATACAAGATGAGTCAACAAATGACATATTGACAACAGCTAGAAAACATGAACCCAAACACAGAAGTGGCGTGCTTGGTAACCCCTCAACACGTAATTCTCAATGAACCTGATGTTTTTCTCATAAACCTTGCATAACCCCGTTTGCTGGAATAATTGAAGTGTGCACAAAGGGCCTAAGAAATGGCTGCACTGTGGGGGTTCTACCAACTCTTGACCACAGTAATTACCTGTTCCTTTGACGCAGCCATGCCGGTAGGAAGATAAGCAAAGACACATGAAAAACCACAGAAGAGAAAACCAATACGTCCCTCTACGTTCTCCTTTGTTTTCGTATTCTGTTGCCTCAGCGCCGGGGGGGAGGCCTCACTAAAATCCAGAACCTTTGAAGCATCTCAACTCATTGCTTGACCCTGGATCTGGCATAGAAGTCTGTGACATACAGCTAGAAGCCATCAGGCAAGTACAACCTGCATTCAAGGTAATTAGCATGTTATAGCACAGCCTTTAACAGAAAGCAAAAAAAAAAAAATTGATTGTTGTTCTCTTCCACCATTATGTCCTTAATATTGGAAGGAACTAAATAACGTGGGAGATCCTGTGATCGACCATACAGGGTCCTAGGAACATCCTCAGAAAATCAAGAACATGCTTAAAGTCCATCCCCGAATACATAGCTTTGACCTACTAAAGAGCTTGCGGTCTTGAAGTGACCTCACTTATCCTACAACCTCATTCCTCCTCACTGGCCTTCCTGGGCAACTGCTTCCCCGATAAAGGATCCACAAAGAGTCTTCCTCTCTTTCTGCTTTCTGGGACTTAGGCTGAGATCTCTCACTCTCCTCACGCCTCCCTGCGTAAAGATTACTTCTGCCAGTTGCTATCCAGCATATTTCTTGGCAGACACTCTGGAAATAGTCCACGTAATGCGGTGAGTGTGTTAACTATAATTGGTACATTATAGACTTCGACCCTCAAACCCACGAGTAACTCAGACAGAACCGCTCTTTATTGTAGACAACCAAGTTTATGAAATTTAGCCTGAAACATTCTTTTAAGCCAAATAACTTAAGTACAGAGGCATTTCATGGAAGACTGTTTTGGAGTTACATATTTTCAATTTGTTAGGAAACACACAGTGATTACACATTGATCTCTGATCATTCAGCTAGAAATTAGATTGCATTTTCGTTCATCCATATTAATTCTTTGCACTGCTGAGAGACTCCTTTTAAAGCCTTTGAAGTGGAGCGTGTATTATCTCCAGACTATTAACGTGTAGAGCTCTGTTTGCCAGGCTGTGGAAACGCCTTGAACAAATATTATTTTAATATCTCTTAATCCTTCAAACTGAATGATTTTTCCTTTCAATGTAAAAATAAATTTCCTCTCATTCTTGTGATATTGGATAACTGTTTTCTTAGATGAGGTTTTGGAAAACGTGAACATGTGGGTGGTGTTGAGATGTGTCGCTGTCCGCGAAAAAGCCTAAGGAAGTGCACAGTGTAAACTTAGAAGCTTAAAAAAGAGAGTGTGGAAATGTCTGTCCTTAGTACTGTTTGCTTCCATCCCGGGCCAGCTCAAGATCTGAGTAAAACTGAGCAATGGCCCAGGGGGCTTTGTCCACATAAGGAGTCTGGAAACAGGCAGAGGTAACAGGGTGTTAGAAGATGGTCTGGGAGAAGGGTCAAGCAATACCCAGGAGCATGCCAGGAATATCTGAAAGGGAAAAGCCGTGGATTGCTCGCCCTGCATGAGAAGGACCCTGGGTTAATTCCTATTTGAGCACTCTTACACAGCTCTTGGACTGTAGATCCCCATGAACCAGCAATTACTTGTGTTTCCAGCTGTAAGATCTTTCCTGAAGGAGCTCTCAGGAGAAAGAGATACAAATTTTCCCCTTTCATTTCTTGGCTTAGTGGTGCTGTGTTTCTATTATTTTTATTATTACTTATTATATTATTATTTTATTATATACTTTTATTATTATACATATTATATATATTATATTATTATATATTTTTATTATTATATTATTTATTTTATATCGTAAATATGTATATTTATTATATTATTATTTTAAATGGGGAGATGAA
>CAWTZC010001315.1:0-20975 GCA_963919715.1 Microtus obscurus
TTTTTTTGTTTGTTTACTGGATTTTTTTAATTTATTTATTTATTTAAGATTTCTGTCTTTTCCCCACCGCAGCCTCCCATTTCCCCTCCCCCTCCCCCCAGTCAAGTCCCCCTCCCTGCGTCAGCCCAAAAGAGCCGTATCCAGGGTTCCCTGCCCAGGGTGTGGGTCCATGGACCACCCACCTCCATCCAGGTCCTAGTAAGGTGAGCATCCAAACTGCCTAGGCTCCCCAAAGCAATACGTGCAGTAGGATCAAAAACCCATTGCCTTTGTTTCTTGAGATCTCAGTAGACCTCATTGTCTCTATGTTTTTTCCCCAAGACGGGTTTTATCCCAGGCTTTTTCAAACCCAGGTCAGCTGGCCTTGGTGGGTTCCTGGTAGAAAATCCCCATTGTCTCCGTGTGTGGGTGCACCCCTCGCGTTCCTGGAGTTCCTTGTTCTCGTGCTCACTCTCCTTCGTCTCCTGAGTTTGGACCTTGAGATTACTGTCCGGTGCTCCAATGTGGGTTCTGTCTCTGTCTTCTGTCTCTGTCTCCTTTCATTGCCTGATGAAGGTTGATATTCAGGAGGATGCCTTTTTATGTTTTTCTTTGGGTTCTCCTTCTTATTTAGCTTCTCTAAGATCACGTATTAGAGGCTCATTGTGCCTTGTTTATGTCTAGGAAACCAATAATGAGTGAAGTACATCCCATGTTCCTCTTTTTGGGTCTGGCTTACCTCACTCAGGATCGTGTTCTCTATTTCCATCCATTTGCCTGCAAACTTCAAGAAGTCCTTGTTTTTTATTGCTGAGTAGTACTCTATGTATATTCCATACTTTCTTCATCCATTCTTCAATTGAAGGGCATCTAGGTTGTTTCCATGTTCTGGCTATTACAAACAGTGCTGCTATGAACATAGTAGAGCATATACTGTTATGATAAGGCTCCTCTCTTGGGTATATTCCCAAGAGTGGTATTGCTGGATCCAGGGGTAGGTTAATCCCAAATTTCCTGAGAAACCTCCACACTGCTTTCCAAAGTGGTTGCCCTTTTTGCATTCCCACCCAATGGATGAGTGTACCCCTTTCTCCACACCCTCTCCAGAAAAGGCTATCATTGGTGTTTTTTATTTTCGCCATTCCCCGACAGGTGTAAGATGGTATCTTAAAGTTGTCTTGATTTGCATTCCCTGATCGCTAAGGAAGTTGAGCATGACCTTAGGTGTCTTTTGTGGCCATTTGAACTTCTTCTGTTGAGAGAACTCTGTTCAGCTCAGTGCCCCATTTTTATAAATGGGTTGATTAGCCTTTTTACGGTCTAGTTTCTGAGTTCTTTATATATTTTGGAGATGGGATCCTGTTGTCAGTTGCGGGGTTGGTGAAGATCTTCTCCCAGTCAGTGGAGTTGCCTTTCTGTCTTAGCAACAGTGTCCTTTGCTTTACAGAAGCTTTCTCAAGTCTCAGTAGGTCCCATTTATTCAATGAGTCCCTTACTGTTTGTGCTGGGGTTATACGTAGGAAAGTGGTCTCCTGTGCCCACTTGTTGTAGAGTACTTCCCACTTTCTCCTCTATCAGGTTCAGCGATGTTCGGACTGATATTGAGGTCTTTAATCCCCACTTGGACTTGGAGTTTTGTGGGTGATAGATATGGATCTATCATTCTTCTACAGATTGACATCCAGTTCTTGCCAGCACAATTTGTTAAAGATGCTCTCTCCAATTGTATACTTTTAGCTCCTTTATCGAAAATCAGGTGTTCATAGGTTTGTGAGTTAAAGTCAGGGTCTTCGTATGCGATTCCATTGGTCGACTTCTCTGTTTTTATGCCAATACCAAGCTGATTTCAATACTGTAGCTCTGTAATAGAGTTTGAAGTCAGGGATGGTAATGCCTCCAGACGATTCTTTTATTGTACTTAAGATTGTTTTTGGCTATCCTGGAGGTTTTTTGTTTCCATATAAAGTTCATTATTGTCTTCTCCAGATCTTTGAAGAATTTTGATGGTGTTTTGATGGGGATTGCATTGAATCTGTAGATGCTTTTGGTGAGAATTGCCATTTTTACTATGTTGATCCTCCCAATCCAAGAGCAAGGGAGATCCTTCATTTTCTGGTGTCATCTTCAATTTCTTTCTTCAAAGACTCTAAAGTTCTTGTCAAATAGAATCTTCCACTTCTTGGTTAGGGTTACCTCTAGATATTTTATGCTATTTGTGGCTAGCCGGAAGGTGATGCTTCTCTGATTCCTCTCTGTGGCTTCCTTATCCTTAGTGTAGGAAGGCCACTGACTTTTTGGAGTTGATCTTGTATCCGCCACCCCTTACTAAAGGCGTTTATCAGATCGTAGGAGTTCTTGGATAGAGTTTTTGGGGTCGCTTTTATGTAGTACCTATCATATCATCTGCAAATAACGAAAGCCTAATTTTCCCTTTTCCAATACGAATCCCCTTGATCCTCTTATGTTGTCTAATTGCAATTGCTAGAACTTCAAGCACTATATTGAAGAGGTATGGAGGAGAGTGGACATCCTTGTCTTGTTTCTGATTTAGTGGGATGGTGAGGTTTTTCTCCGTTCAATTTAATGTTAGCTGTGGCCATTGTGTAAATAGCTTTATTATGATTTAGGTATGACCCTTGTATCCCTAATCTCTCCAAGACCTTTATCATAAAGGGGTGTTGACATTTTAATGTTTTTCAGCATCTATTGAAATGATCAATATGGTTTTTTTCTTTCAGTTTATTTATATGGTGGATTACATTGATAGATTTGCGTATGTTGAACCAGCCCTGCATCTCTGGGATGAAGCCTACTTGATCATAATGGATAATTTTCCTAATGTGTTCTTGGATTCGGTTTGCCAGTATTTTATTGAGAATTTTTGCGTCGATATTCATGAGTGAGATAGGCCTATAATTCTCTTTCTTGGTTGGGTGAATTAGTTGTTTTTATATAGTTGTGACAACTTAGAGTGGAAGCTATTTATTTTTGCACTCCCTTGTTTCAGAAGGTTTGGTCTTGAATGGCTTGACCCCATGAAGCCTTAGTAGAATATCATGGTGGCAGGAGAGTGGAGGAAGAGGCTGTTCACCCGTGCCAAACAGGAAGCAGAGAAGAGGCTCACACACAGAGGACGGGGAGCAAAGAGTGAGGAATAGATGGAGAACCATCTACACTCTTCAAAGGAATGTGACCAGTGATTCATTCCTGCAGCTAAAAGTGTCCCACCCATATCCCAAACACTACCACAAACTGGCACCAAGGGCTTTAAAACACGAGCCAGTAAAGGACATTTAATTTCAAAGCACTATGTTAACCTTCTTCTACTTGAAGATGGGGCGCAGGCCCTGAGGATAGTTAACATCATTGGCATTCAGGAAGGAGGACTCTGAAAGCTTAGAGGAAGGCAGGTTGAGGGGCCCAAACCTAAGGAACAACACAGGAGTGAGTTCTAGGTTTTATTCCTGCCTTGTGTGTGACAGACTGGAGCTGAAGAAGCTAGCAACTCATAAACATCAAAGGCATGCATCTTCTTCTCAGGGAAGTTCCCATAGATGCCCAAAAGCCTACCAAAGAGCAGGAGGACCAGAAAGCATTGACAGGGCCCTGCTCCAGCCACCCATCACAGATAAGACTGCCCTACATGTCTGTTGTGGCAGTCAGAGGCTGGAGTAAACACAGAACTCCTCAAAGGCCATCAGAAGGCCCCGCTGTGGGATAATCCCTGTAGCAGTATCCACTGCCTGATGGACAGAAAGGATTGCAGCCATCATGCAGTGACCATGAGGACGTTCGTGCTCTAGGGATCAATGAAGCCATGTTTGGGACTTGCACACTCAACCAGTAACAAGTTTCACATTCCCTCCTTGCAATGTTCCCACTGTGATGCTCTGTCTCCCCTCAAGCCTACAGCAACAGGGGCAAGTGAACATGGACTGTAATCTCAGAGACTGTGAGCCCAGTGAACCTTTCAAACCGTTGAATTTCTCAAGTATTTTGTCACAGCAATAGAAAGCTCACTCACAATCTGTTTTTTCTTGTCGTTTTTGTTTTGTTTTAGGGCTATCGACAAAGAGATGATACTTATAGATGACTTGGGGTTGGGGTCAGAGTTCACTTATAATCGTGTAGGTCCCACTCTCCTGTGCCCCTCAGTCTCTGTACCCAGCACCCATGTTCTCTGACACAGGCAGCCATATACTTATCTCTGAGTGTGGCCCATTGTCCTGAGATCTAAAAGACAACCACTCCTTCTCTCTTTTTCAAGTTTCCGGGCAGGCCTAGATTCATGGAGTGCCTGGGCAGCCAAGCAGCTACCTATTAACCAGAAAAGCAGCCTGAAGTCTACATCTGGGGTTCATACCCATGAAGATATTGAGTCCTTTGCTTGTGTGTTTAATAAAATCGGGTTCCATTGAACAAAATGGGAGTGGAAAATATCCCCGAAAGGTTTGGAGGAGCACGGGAGCAGAGGTCCTTATGGCCAGTTGGTGAGACGGCAGTGTAGTCAGGCTGTTCCAGAAAGCAGGAAGCAGCTGCTGGGTGTGTCTATTCTTTTAAATGCCTGGAAAAGTGGATATCTAGGTCACAGCCCTGGGCAGACATATAAAAACACTCATGCGTGATAAGAGTGAAGAACACAAGCATCCTGGGAGTGGTCAAACACAAAAGAGAACAGACGGCAACTTGTGTGCTGAAAGCAGCAGTCGGGTCCTTGCCCAACACACCTCTGATTCACACTCACAAACTGTTTGAAATTACTAGGAGTGACAGCAGAGGCAAAGAACAAACAGGCCCTGGATGTCGTGTCCTGGTCCATTTGACAATGCTGTTTCCAGAGGTGATCAGTGTCATGGGTGAAGATCTAGAAATAGGGACCTGGACCAGCTTTTTCATACAATGCGGCGGTGGTGTCAGTCACTGGGGTCCCTCACCCCGTGAGTCTACCCTCATCACCATCAGCATCACCCAGTCAGTTCCAGACCTTTCCGCGTGGGCTCAGCAGTAGCCTCTCTGCCTTGCCTTCTTCTCCCAGACCCCAGAGGGCATCCTGATGCCATCCTATAGGATTTTTGCCTGGTACCATGGTGAGTCACCCACAGCCCACCACCAGGAGAAGGTGGAATATTCCAGGGTGCTGGTCATAGGTGCTGGCTTGGAGCACAGATCACATTCCTACCAGAAGAAACACTTTAATCCCTGACAGACCATACAGAATTGACCCATAGGTGAGGCCCAGCCCTTGAGCTGATGGGATAAACCAAATTAGAAAAGGCAGCAGAAGGGAAGGGATGGATCTGTTAATGCCTAAATTATGCCCCTCTAAAAGGGATGTTATTATAACTTACAGACCTTATAGCTATGGGCTTATCTGAGAGGGAACTTTGCAGAGGCCCTCTGGATGACAAAGCCATTCAGGTGAGTCAGTAAGGGCCAGTGTCCTTCTATGAAGAGAGCAGGAAGGGACGCAGGGGAAGGTTGTGTGTGCAGACAGGCAGGGTTTAGGATCGCCCTCATCAGCAGCAGACAGGTTACCAGAAAGCGTAAAACAGTCCTTCTGTTTGGCCTCAGAAGCGGCCACACGTGGGGCTCAAGCTCTGGCTCCAGGCCTGCAGGGGGAACTGAAGCTCCAGACCCGAGCCACGCAGGGGCAGCACCACTGCAGAGCTTGAGACCCGAGCTTGGCTACAATGCCTTGAGACCCGAGCCGCGCAGGGGCAGCTCCGCTGCAGTGCCTTGAGAGGTAGATATGCTCCCTACACAAACGTCAACCAAAGGCAAGATTGTGCTCTTCCCTCTGTGTTGAACCCTGTATTCTAGACAGTCGGTGGAGGAAGCAGGCCTCACACTGCCCTCAGCACTGACTGCAATGGTTGTCCCCTGCTGCCTGCAGGTTCCCAGCCTGGCCCTGCGCTCTGCCCTCAGTAGATCCAAACATCAGTCACCCCCATCCAGAGGCCAGGTACAGCCTTCACAGAGCACTCCCTCTGAGGTACAAAGTGAGGAGATTAACATGGGGGCCCAGGAGCCATAAGGGAAGCTGTGGGAGGCTCAGGTGCCGGACAGGATGGGGTAAGAAGAAGAGTCAGGAACAGTCCCCCCAGCCCTACTTCACCATGCCAGGTGGCTGACACCATTAGAGAACCCCACTTCTAGAAACACAGTGGTCAGGGTGCCCCCCACATGGAGACTTTCTCTTTATGGGACCCTGGGAGATGTGTACAGAGACAATGGCTTTGGGACCCCTCCAGGAAATGCTAAATAAGAGGAAAAGGAGGCATTTAGCCTAGAAAATCTCTTTTCCTTAAATAATTTAACTAATTCATCATCTCTTTTCCCCTTCCCTTTCCTCAGTCTAAGCCCTCCTGTATACTCCCTTGCTTTTTTTTTAAATTCCTTGCAGGCGTCTGTTCCTTTAATCATCATTGTGTGTGTTTCTAAATACATTCATACAACCTGCTTAGTTCATGGAATCTTTCTTATATGTGTATGTTGGGACTGACCATTCGTTCTGCGTAGTCGCCTGTGTGGTTTCCCTGGAGAAAGATGATCTCCCACTTCCGGTCTTCCTCAGTTGCCTGTAGCTTTGTCTAGGTTTGAGGCATCGGGAGCCTCCCCTTCCACATCACCACACCCATTAGTATGGTCCTTGTTCAGACCATGTTAAGGCACACACGTTAGACGTCATGGGCACAGCATCAGACATTTCCAGGTGACACAGTCTCATGGAAAGCTTCCTGCTTCTCTGGCCCTTACAATCTTTATGTCCCTTCTTCTGCAATGATCCCCGAGCCTTAGGTGCAAGAGCTGTGTTGCAGAGGTGCCCACTGGGCTGGGCTCCATGCTCTGCATTGCCAGTTAGTTGTGGGTTTCTGTAAGGGTCTCATCTGTCGGTGAGGGTGACAGGCATACTTATCCACGAGCATAAGGACAAAGAGTGGAGTTAAGGACTATTATGGTGGGTTAATAAAATGGTGGTTGTAGGATCTACCCCAAGATCCCTGGCAGTTGGGTAGGTCTTATAACCAGGTCTGGTTTCCTGCTTGCTGAGCAGGCCACAAGTCCAATTAGAGCGTTGTTGGTGACCACCAAGGTGTGCGTGCCACTACTGCACCTTAGGGTGATGGGGTCATGCTCGCCAATACTGTGGTTCACAGGCCTCAAAGCTGGGGAGGTCTACTGAGTGCTTCCCTCCTTTGGAAGCTTGAATGGCGCCTTCTGACACCGTGAAAGCTGGTCCTCAGGGAAAAAGCCTAACACATCTCAGATGCAGTGTTGAAGATACCATGAACTGGAGGTTAACGGAACAGAAACACCCAACACTGGATCCTCTGCATCTAGGTGTGGAGGGTATAAGGAATATTTGAGACAGGATTGTCTCATGGAAAAAAAGCAGTGAAAAGTCCTTACCACACAGCACACAGCTTGAATTGTTGTAAATGCGTCAATGAGGAGCCAGACACCAATAGTAGAACCCAGGGAACATGTGTGATCGATGCTGCCTTCCTAATTGGGAAACATGACAAGCTTATAATTTCCAGGCAACTAAACACTACAATCCAAAACCTAACTCATCTGGGAAAAAAAAAAAAAAACACGAAAAATGTCAGTCGCTTCACAGAGAAAAACAGCAGATCTGTCTACCTGCAACCAGGAGGGCCTGTGTGGAAGGGGAGAGAGCCAGAGGGAACATGCCTTGTGGGAGAGGAGATGCTGGAAGGCCTCCTTCTCCCCACAACCAGGAGGGAAGAGTATGTGCTGATTCCCCATTCTCAAACCCCAGCGAATGGGGCAGGCATTTCTGTCGTCTGTGCTCAGGGTTTGCAATGAAGAAGAGACATGGACATCATCAGGATGCAGCCGTCGCTCTGGGAAAGGCTGGTGGAGCATAGTGTGCAGCTGGAATCATTGGCGTGTGTCTCCTCCCCTAGACTGAGCGAAAGCATCAGGTATGGACATGCGAGCAGTTCTGCAGCTGAGCAGCTCTGCTGGGCCCAGAGGAGGCTCTCCCCATCTCTGCTCCAGAAACTGTGCAGGAAGCAGAGCTTGCAGGTAGGTGCCATGGGTGAAATGGGGGTGTAAAGGGAGATGAGGGTTAGTGGAAAGAGTTCGGGGAACGCACTGCTAACAAAAGGCTCCGGAGGCCTGAAGAGCGTGTGGCGGGAAGGGGGACTGGGCACGCTATGCTGGGTGCTCCAAGGTGGTGAAATTCAGATTTCAGATGTCTAAGCTCCAGAATGTTTCAAGGAACAAGACAGTATTCTGGGATGTCCATAACTGTCCCTAGCAATGCATCTCCATAGCTAACCTGAAACTGCGACTTTCTGTGGTAAGGATAGCTGCACCGATTATCGTTTTTCCTCAAATAATGAAAACTCCCGAGTTCAGGCACAAGAGAGTGAGGGTACATCCCCCCTGGGCCACCACTCTGGGCAATATAGCAGTAGGGGGCTGAACCAAGGCTGACACTAACGCAGCCCACATCCCACTATTTTCAGATTTCTAAGAGGAGTCTAAACTTATTATCAAAGAAAAGAAACCTCAGAAATAATCCCCCTTCGAAAAGGCAGAGTCCCCTGATTTTTATAAATATTCTTCATGCCCTTAAGGCACATAACAACAAGGTACATATTGATTTCTTAACAAGACAAATCTATCTGAATATACAAGACACAAGTATTTAGGGGGCACATTTTCCTTTGGAAATGATCCAAAGGACTTGACCTCAAAGCATGAAATGATAAAGATGTGTTATAATGTGGCAAAACACCTCAATACTGAGGATCTCACACACTGCCAAATCTCCGCATGCTCACCCTCGGGGTAGGTACAGCACTGAGCAATTGCTTGAAGACCACACCATCAGGAAGTATGAGAATGAGATCAAAAGTTCAAACCCACCCATGGATTCCCCCTCCTCTCTTCCCCCCTCCCTCCCACTCCCTCCCCTATATGTAGTTGAAGAATCTTAACATTTGAGAGAACTTAGGAATCCAAAGACCATGAGGATGGTTGTCTGATCACATAAGATCAAAATCTTCAATGGTTTAGGCTACATTTCAACCTGAACAACAAAATCCATGAATTTGGCTTCTTATCTGGCAAAATGTTTCTACAAAGGGCCAGATGGTAGATTGTACTAGAAAACTCACAGGCAACACAGACATAAGTGAGAGTGTAATGGATTTAATTATATACTTTTATACTTTTTTTGAGCTTCTTGTAATTTTTTGTGTCATGGAAAATTCTTCAGATTTCTTTTCCAATCACTTAAAAATAAGCAATTCATTCTTGGCTCATAGACTATTTAATAAAGATGGAGGGTGATAGTGATGAGCCCCAGCACCTCGGTCACATTGTTCAACAAGAGGCAGACATCTTAAAATGAGCATAAGGCCAAAGGGGGCTCACCCTCTGGCAAAACCCCAGGGATCTGAAGGCCTCACTCTTCTACAACGATGTGGCCCAGAGAAGCTGCCCTCAGTACAGGCAACTCTAAGGAATGTGGGCCATGGACAAATCCTTAGATGCTACTTCTCACATGAGCCTCTCAAATCTCATGATAAGCCTGAGTGAGTCAGTGAAGACAAAAGACCAAGGCCAGATATCTGCCCACTGGGGGTGATGCACTTCAACAGGGCCCCTGAAGCCGGGAAGATCAGAGCAGAATTACCTCCACGGTGCACTTCAAGTGCAATCGAATAATCACAGCTTCTATTTGTGGGGACCCCAGCAATTTGTGATTTGGAGACAGGGTTTTTGAGTAGCGTGGCTGTCTTAAGTTCTAGTAAACCAGAAAGGTTGAAGAAGATCAGGGGGACACCACACCCACCACACCTTGAAAATTTTGTGATACAGAAGTTTAGATGCCAGGCCTCCGACTAGGAAAAGATAGGGGACAGGCGCCCCCCCCTGTCTCACCTGTCAGGTCTGTAATTCTGCTAGGACAATGTACTCCAGTGACAAATAGTATACGGACTTTGTCATGTGGTTGCAAATATGATCAGGCAGCTACTGAACAGGAATCAAAAAGAAGATAAAATCTGAAAGAGGAAAAACACAGAACAAAACCAGAAAGGGGAAGTGATGAGGGAGCGGACACTGGCTCAGAAGATGCTACACCCAGACTCCTAGCATGAGCGATGAGGGAGGGACATTGGCTCTAAACCAGACAAATCCATGTACAGGTTAGAGCCTACACTAACTTTCTCACCAGGGGTGATATGCTTGAAGACTGGTACCAAAGGTAGGGACGGGGGAAACAAAATAAAAGAACATGTGACAGGGCCAATCCCCCGGAAAGAGCGTGACACCCTTAGATGGGGCAAAAGCTCTGGCAGATGGGACCCCATAGCCCACTTTGGGTCCCTTCTACAGCCTGCCTCTCAGCAATCCCTGGTTTTTATGGAAACCACTTTATTTCCTGTGTGAAGGATGTGTACCTCTGCAATTTTGGAGATCTCATTGTTGTTCATCCACCTGAGTTAGGGCCCCAGGCACCACCCCCGGTGGCAGAATCCACATCCACGCTGATACAGAAGGACCGGAAGCCGACGCAGGACTGAGGTCGGAGCGAGGACAGGTGGAGATGACCTGCAGACACTCGATAACAACACCTAGAGTACTGTCCTGACAGCAGTGCCCAAGGCTGGGGCTGACTCGGAAGCTGAAGGAAGCTGGAGGAAGTGGCAGCCCAAGGCATAGTGAGTGGATCCTGCTTCCACATGTACTAGACCCAAGATCCAGGCTGCCCTCTCTTGTTCATGCTCCCTCCCTGGAAAGGAGGAGAGCTGACTTTAAGGGCAAGAAAAGCATGCTGGAGCACATGGCTCTGCCACTCAGAAGGACAGGGTGCTCCGTGCATTGCGTAGCTTCCCCACACCAGGACATGTCTGGCACATGCACAGAGGTTTCCCAAACTGAGCCCCAGCAGTTGCAGGAGGCTATCTGGGTACTTAAGATTTAGTACACAAGAAAAATGAAGTTGAAACGAAGAGACATTTTCCCAACTGTCTGCGATGAGTAGAAAGAAAGTAAGTGGCCACCTCCTTGTGAGAGAACAAAAGAGTCTACATTGAGACGGAATCTAAACCATGGATTCATTCTGCTTTATGGATACTCTAAAGGATAGGTAAATTCCCTTCACACACAGGTTTTTCTTTGTCTAAAAATATGGAATGTGCACGTATCAAATGCACCACATTGATTCTCTGCACAGGTATAAATAAGTGGTGTTTTGGTTGTGTGACTTGTTAAATGTTAGTGGAAGAGTTGAGGCCTCCTAATTTGTTAACTCCTCTCTGATTTGTCCCTGTTGTGGTGTCGTGGAATTTGATGCTGTGGCTGATGGTACCGGATGTAGGGACCCCACAGCAGATCCCACCTGCCTCCATAGCCTGTCCTTTAATGCTCCTCCCTTGAAGCCAGCCTTGATTATCACCCCTACTACAGACTTTCTTCCCTAATTGAAGCTTTTAATCCAGGCTTGTAACTCTCACAAACACATTTGGGATGCGTTTTTTTATACAATCAAATAATGAGTTGTTGGGATTTTTTTAAAAAAAAAAAAAAAAACCAATCTGAGAATTTTAATATATTATTGCACTACTTATTTTTTCAAATACTAACTCTGTTGGGTTTCCTGTCACTGTGTCCAGGTTCGGGCTCCCTCTCTCATTTCCCACTGATTGGCGGTGGCCTGTGGCTTTCTTCCTGCTGCCGGTGTTTTTCCTGTTCTGCTAGCTTGAGGTTGCTCATTTTGAGGGAAAAGGTATAAGAAGTGTAAACATTGATATAGCCCCATCCTGCCTCGGGGATGACGCCTCGAACCGAAAACTGCCTTAGCTCACCCCGAGCCCGGCACTCTCGGCTCAGTTTTTCCCTGAAGACAACCCGTTGGGTATCAGGCTCACGGGCATGCAGGTGACATGTTTTTACAAACAACATTCTCTCTCCACAGAGGAGATGGAGGCTTCAAGGCCTGGCCTGACCCACCTTGTGCACCCCAGCCTGACCCCTATGTCCCAACTCAGGTCTGTCCTTGCTCAGCCCTAATGCCACGGCTATGGGATTCTCTGGAGTCTGACCTTCACTTCTTGGCGTTTGAGGATAGTTTTTCTGACAACTTGTAGCCAGTTTTTCATTAAATAGATTTGCTCAGATCACCTTCGGTCCCCCACGAAATCCCCAGGGGCCCTGACATGGATTTTCTTTCTGTCATGTGCTTCAGTCTTATAGGCATGGCTGCAGCAGCTCTTCGGTTGCCTCCCCTCCCCCACTGCGGCTCACATGCACTCCCTGATGGCACCCACTCACTGACGAGGCCGACTGCACTCACAGGTTATAAGTGTAGCTGCTCTCAAGCCCCAAACGAGATTTTGCACTTTAAAGTTGTTTCCAAATGTCACCTGAAAACTCCTCACAGCAAGCCTTAGAACTGTCCAAAAAGACGTGTCAACTAAATTACCAGATTTTCTCCAAAAATAGATTTTTATCATAAAGAATTATCAAGTTCATTGTGGAGCCTGTCAGGGGAATTCTATAACTTCTTCTCTTTGCACCATTACTTAGCTACTGGCAACTCCTTAATAATCCTGGGTGCAACACTTCTCAGGCGCTCCTCCTCCTGTCCAGTCCCCGCTGGTTCCTCCTAGGCACCTTGGGTCTTCATAACCACCTCCGTGGGCAGAAGCGGAGCTCAGAAGCCTGCGTGCCAGGCAGCACATGTCAGTGAGTGTTATCCAAGCAGAACAACGATACACTCAGCATCAGGGTGAGCAACGTCAGTGGGCGTACACCGAGAGAACAACGGTACACTCAGCATCAGGGTAAACACACACATCCAGCATTTAACAGAGTGTGTTAATCCAGGGTGGGGAGGAAAATAATGATTCCCACATAAGGAGGTACGGCCTGGCGGCACTGCAGGGGTGACTCCCACAGCCGTCCTTCACCAAGTGTGCAGCAGTGCTGGACAGGTCTGAGTCAGAGATGTAGGCAGAGCTCAGCAAGGCCGTGTCTTATTTATAAGGTATCTTCTTCAAGTCACATAAGTTTTGGTGAGTTTATCTGATGAAATATTAAACCAGCTCACCTTGACAGTTTTGTTTTGTTTTTTAACGGAGAATGGCAGAAATAGGGGTTGGGGATCCCCTTGTTACAGTGATCAGAAAAAACGAATTTAGATCAAGAAGAGAGTTCACCCCAAACACTTCAGAACCTGACTTGTATGCTTGGACCTCCTGTGCCTTCAGACCCACTGACTACAGAGACAGCTGTCATTAAAATCCCCTCAGATCTAAAGAGCCCAGTACATGCCTGCCACGTTGGAAAATCACGCCGTACATAAGAAAAGCAGGAGCCACCACGGCCTATCTCCACCTCGGGCCCCTGGAGACAGATGCCAGAGAGAAGCTAACAAAAAATGCCCACAGCAAATGTTTGCCACACAGAACAAACACAAAAAGAGAATCCCCTGACTGCAACGCGGAAAGGAGTGGTAGACAGGCACCCTCAGGGTGGATTGTTTTCCTAGATGTAGGACACTGAGCAGATGGTTTGGGAGCTCCAGGAAAGAGGGGAGCACGTGATTTCTGTCCCAGCTCATGCTGAGAACTGCTCCAGGCACGAGAAGCCTCTTCTCCCGTATATACTCAGGAGCAGACCAGCCAAAGGCACAGTAGCAGGAAGACATTCAACAGACGAACAGCAGAAGTGATAGCCTTGAGAGCTTCCCAGGCACCTGTTCCTCCAGCACCATAACTACTCGAGTGGCAGGAGAGCAGGACGAAGAGAGGAGGGGAGGTCGAGGCAGCAAGGCTGGCTCACGTTTTCGACAAGGCCTGAAGGACTGAGGCACGCCTGGCCTGTCTCACTTGTTGCAGCCGAGCTTACAGTAAATTGCAAGGTATCTACGCAGTTGCCAGCGAGGGAGCATTTTGTACTTGAGCGATGAGAAAGGGAGGCAGGTGCACTGTGATTTAAAATATGCATCGCCTTCTAGGAGCGAGTGTGCAGTTATAAAAGCCAATGACCCTCAAAGCTGCCCACCCCCCACGAACGTCATGCTTGCCCGCGTTGCCCTCCAGCAGAGGGGGTGGAGGCGTGACTGAGATCGCAAACAATTTGCTTTTTATTCCAAAGTGCCTAATTACCACTCTGTGTTTAGTCACGGGCATCCGGACACCCCAGGGAGTGGCTCGTGTTCCTTGTCTCAACTATAACCAGAGCCTGAGATGCAGTTAGAGACAAGCAGTGTCCAGAGGAAAGAAAGAGACTTCTAGAAGTCCTTCCTTGGCAAATCGCTAAGTGAAAACCAGAATGGATTCTTGCATAGGAAATGAATATCTTTAATCTGTAGAAATGAGCACGCAATGAAGGGCTCCTCCCCGGCTGTCGTGAGTGTGAAGCAATTCTCCCCCGGCATTTGGGGTCCCTGACCCAACTCCTGTATATAAAGGAGCTACTGACAGCGTGAACTGACAAAGGCTCTAACATGTGCTTCAAGGACTGGGACCCTCATCTCAAATCTGTTCATGTTGTCTTTTATTTCTTATGTTTTTGTTATGGAAAAGTCACCTTGCTTCCCTGATTATGAAAAAGCTCTATTTCTAATTGAGAAAGAAATGGGGAATACAGAAAACATGAAGTAAATAAAAATAGCCTCTCCAGTGTAGACACTCACTGAGAATCAATCATCCTGGATCTTTCCAGAATCGGTGCTGCAACAATCATTATGTTAAAATGCAGAGCTTGCCCAGCCCTCGCCTTGCACCCTCGCCCTCGTGTTTGGGATGTGTTAGGCATCTTTTTCCCTTTCAAGAAACACAGCATGTGTGCTAAAGTCCAAGTGCACATTGTCCACTGGGGGCCTCTGGACGTATCATGATTGCACAATGAAGCAGCCAGGGCAGCACTGCTTTGGAGGAAGTCCTTCAAGGGCTCAGAAGCTAACAGCAAGTTTCTGTTTGCCACCTGGTGGTGGTGGGAAGGGACTTGGGGGGAGAGAGAGAGAGAGAGAGAGAGAGAGAGAGAGAGAGAGAGAGAGAATATAGCCTAAGCAGAGCTGTAGCTGTGCCTGAGAGCAAATCTTAAATCTAGAGGCACCCCTCAAGAGAATCAATGGACACCAGTAGACCACAGTGAGCAGTGGGCATCTGGTGATTTCAGGTTCCTCTGAGCCACACTGCCCTATAAGTGTAATTATTACTCATTTGCCTGTCCCCAAAGTCCTAGAAGCAATCACCAACATGGTTCCCACATTATGTATGAAAAGCCTTGTATATTCCTCAAGTTAAAACTGCAAACATAATGGGACCCTGTAACCACATCAGAGATAGGGTTTACCCAGAGCCAAGACGCTTCAGAAGAACAGGGCTGACAGGGAGATGACAGACCCCATCATCAGGTCATCACCCAAGAGCCATGCCTTGCTTTTCTGTGGTCCTCAGCATATGCCCCTAAGCTCACAGCAAGGACGCAGCTCGCACCTGGAGATGGTCCTCCCTAAGCCCTCACAGCAAGCACGCAGCTCCTATCTGGAGATGGTCCTTCCTGAGCCTCACAGTAAGGACGCAGCTCCCATCTGGAGATGGTCCTCCTAAGCTCCTCACAGTAAGGACGCAGTTTCCATCTGGAGATGGGCCTCCTCCACGCTGTGTAAGGTTAATGCTATGAAGATGCCTTGGTCTTGAAATGTCAAACTCTGGACACTGCTGGCCTTCCAGAACTTTGTCAGAAGCTTATAATAACAAAGATATTTTTAAGCGAGCGAGGTTAACATGCACCTAACGGCAGAGACGTTTATAAGAGTTAAGTGGAATTTATAAACTCTCAAGTAAGTTTAGTAATCATTTAGTCGTGATTGTCAACAACGTCTGTGGTGGTGGCGATGCTTCCTCTTTTCCGTGATATGTTTCATGGTCCATGCTATATTTAAACAGCTCTAAGTCTGAGCAGTAAAGCAAAAAGCAGGTTAGGAATTCAGAATACAAATCCAAGGAAGCCGTTAGGTCTGATGATCTCCTGACGGG
This sequence comes from Microtus obscurus, assembly GCA_963919715.1. Lineage (NCBI taxonomy): Eukaryota > Metazoa > Chordata > Mammalia > Rodentia > Cricetidae > Microtus > Microtus obscurus. Next base: position 16,011 of record CAWTZC010001315.1, read on the forward strand.
CCCCTCGTGTACAACTTCCTTAACTTCTGTGGAAGCACACACATGTTTCCTGACAACCAAAACTGGAGGCCGTGAGTACAGAGACCTGGGTGGGCACGTGACACACTTGAGAATGCTAACGCAAGTTCATGTCTGAGTCTGTGCACCCCAGTAAGTGGACTGGCATGCGCTGCAGTAAGAACTGGAGGGACCGTTACCAAAACAGACACTCAGTAGGTTAAGAAGTCTTATGAGCATCAGGAGGAGACCCTATGCAGACACACACACAAGATGGACAGGCAGTTTCTGAAGCAAGATGGCAAGGTTCTAAATTTGAAGGTGCCGAAGTGTTTGGAGGACCTGGCTCCCCTTCACAGCACCTACTCACTGGGCCTGAGTGGGTGGGAGCCACAGTGAGGACAGAAAGCCTCCTCCACAGGGCAGCCAAGGATCTTAAAACTGTTGTGTTTCGCCTGTCTTCCTCCTGCTACCACAGAGCTTGACACTGCCTGGTGTTGACATGCTGAGGGAAATGACATCAGGAAAGAACCTGCTCTAAGTGCTCATGTCGAGGCCTCATGTTCAGAGGGCTGGCACAGGGTCCGCAATCTAGGAACATGTTCTTGACAGTTTCTGGTCCATAAAATGCAGGCAGCTGTGGTTAATGGCAGAGAGACCTATGTGCTCAGATAACCCGCTCCCTGTACCCCAGAGGTCACTAGCGCTAAGCCCTGCAAGGCTACACAGTTATGAGCCAAGATAACCCTGCTGGCTATGTTACTACTAAAGTGAAGCAGCAGGGGTATGACCATCCCTAGACACCAGAGGACAGTGGCACACTGAGAACCTGTAAAAGTGCACAGTGAATCAATGCTGAACGCTCATCTTTCTATGGAGAGAATAGAGCTGGTCTCCTCCACACACTGCATACCAATCCCACCAGTACAACACTTGTGGTTGCAAGAAAAAACAGCCAATCTTTACAGTATAAGTAGGAAAGGCTACGTAAAACAAAATACAGCACAAAAATTGATTGATTTAAATATTTACATTTTCCTTTACTACAAAGATACCACCCATAAGAGGAAGCAGAAACGGCTAGTGAAACATGGGATTGCAAAGATTGCAGAGTGGAGAAACTGCGAATGACAGATCACATGAGCCAGGCAGTCCTCGAAATGGGACTCAGGCATGAACAAGCAGCTCAGACAATAGGAAACCAAAGGGGCTAGGAAAAATTGAACAAAGCTCAATGCCATCTACAACTAGGAACAGAAACTTAGCCATTTCACATTCCAGCTTGATCAGATGTTTAAAATGTCTGAAAACATCGAGTGTGTTCGCGATGTTAGAAATCTAATCTTCAGAATATTTTGCTAACAAACGGAGAACATACACCACAATCCCACTCCCACCCATGGGATGCAGAAACTCTTCTGCCCTGAATGACCTGTCAAGATCCAGGAGCCAAAGAGTGTAGGGTATGAACCCCAGAGTAGAACAGGGAGGTTCAGGGGAGCTGGGAGGGAACAGGTAATCAGTTTACCGAATCAACTGCAAACCACCGTACAGCCACATGAAGATGTGTATTGTCACACCATATTGTAAAATGGGAAATGTGTCAATTCAGAAGATGTGTGCAGAGGGGACTTTTTCAGCCTTGTTTGTGGGATTACTGAAATAGATGTACTGGAGTGCTATTCCGTTTGGGCAGGGAACTTGGACTGCTCACAGCTGGTTTCAATGCCAAACACCAAACCATGTTTCTCACTTCTATAGCTAAATTTCTCCAAAAGATGAAGGAAAGGCACAGACATAAGGTAAGTGGCACTCAGAGTGGCACTTTAGCACAAAACACACACACACACACACACACACACACACACACACACCAGTTGCAATCTGGACACTTATAAGTCACACACAGTTACTGTGCCTATGGTCTACAGCTGTGTAATGAGCTCTAACTAGACAAGCAAGGCACAGTTACACTCAGCTGGGCAACCCCCCAGTTTCCACCGGGCTACTTTCCAGAAAGTAAACTCTGCACAAAGACCCCAAAGTATCTCTCCTGGAATCCCCACTCAGGCAGACCCCTTTGGCATGGCACCTGCTTTACAACAGACCTCAATCCTCAAATGAGCACCACGAATACAGAGCAGTAGAGACATCATTAGAACACTGCCCTGACACCGCCACATGCTAGAATGGCTGCCTTATGGGCAGCGCTGCAGGAGCATACCCCAGAAGAAACAAGGTTGCTTTTAAGGAGCCTTATTTCCGGGGGAGCTGCACATGGACACCATACTGTCAGAGCGTGACATTTGACACACGAAAGTGAGTCAAAAACTGCTTCAAACAGTGAGCTCTATGGCTCCACCCCAAGAGCAGAACTTTCAGTGATGGGGCATGGAAGGAAGATTTCCGCCTGTGCCCAGGCCCATGCCCCGGGGGCCTCTAAATACACAGTTTTCTGGTCTGTATTTATCAACGCTCATACACTACAGTCTTTACTGTTTGTAACACCCGCTGTGTCAATTACACACGGCAGCAAGTTCACTGTTAAGGTAGAACACTGCTTCACATTAGATATAAAAACCATTTCACGCTCTATAATGCCCAGGAACACCTTCAGGAGTCTAACATACAAACAGGTTCAGCAATCACGAGGTGGGCCTCCGAGGAAGACACAAATCACCCTGTGTTGTGAAAATTATTTTATGCAAGATACTCTTTTTTGTGCTGTGGAAAGATTTGTTTAGTGATGCAAAGATGTGTTGTGGTCTTTCATGCTGCATTTGTTTAACTCTGTGAAGCTGGTTTGCCTGTCTAAAACTTGATTGGTTAATAAAGAGGTGAACAGCCAATAGCAGCAGGGCATGTAAGGTAGTGAGAGAAATAATAGAAGGGGAAATCCTAAGAGAGAGAAGGACAACAAACCACCCAGCTGAAGTAGCCACGGAGTGAAGAGTGAAAGTAAGATTTACAGAAGAGAAAGAAAAAAGTCAGAGGCAAAAGGTAGACAGGATAACCGGTTAAGAAAAGTTGGCTAGAATAGGGCAAGCCAAGGCTGGGCATTCATAAGTACACACGAGCGCGTGCAAGCGTGTTTGCATGTGCGTGCGTGTGTGTGTGTGTGTGTGTGTGTGTGTGTGTGTGTGTGTATTTATTTGGGAGCTAGATGGTGGACCCACCAAAGAAAAAAGAGAAAAAAAGACAGAGAGAGAGAGAAAACGCCACTCAGCAACTCTAAGCACTGACTATGGAATAAGGTTATAATGTCACAATCATCTATGCAGTGATCATATCCATTGTGTCCACAATACAGCTGAAGAACCAGAAGCCCAAGGCAGTTTATTCCTCCGAACGTTGCTCTGATAACTAAAGAAGGCAGGAGGCCTGCTGCAGCCACCCCCACACTAGTGCTCCAACCTGAGCTCTGCACAGCCCAACAGCAAAGCAAAAGGCTAGAGTTGCAGAGTCAAGTGACCCACAAAGTAATCGAGAGTGTGGTGGCAGTGTGTACTCAAAGAAGAAGTCCCACAAGGGCCACGGGCTAGGAGGACGGACTTAAGCTCCCCTATACTGCAGAGGGCTATGTGGGTCTTGCCTCCTACTCCCAGCGCTTCTAGCCAGAAAGACGGGGTGGACACGGCCACCATCAGCCCCAACATCTAGCCACTGACAATGAGCCTGAATCCCAGCCCATTCCAGCACCAGCTGCTTGGCCACATCACAGCTTTTAGTAAGTGTGATGGAAATCGCAACTGTCGGGCATTGAAGGTATAGCACGTGTTGAACATCCAGAGGGTTGGCCCCACGTTGCAGTAGCAACAGTACGCTTATACAGGGCACCCATCAAAGCCCTCAGCCTTGGGGAGCTATCTTCCATCCTGGGTAGCTTGGCCTCTGCTGAGTGCCCAGCAGACTCAGATCTGTTTGCCTGACCCATCTGTCCGCCACTGAACACTGTGAGATCTGCAAGGGGGGCCTCTACTTCTGTTTCAATCTTCACTCACAGGACTGAAACAGCCGACCAGGCCCTGAACATCAGGTAGATGCCAGCTGTTGTCAAGGGCACAGCCCCTTCTTTGGCAGTATCAGAGTAGAAATCTTGTGGGCTGAATAGTCTTTCAAACCAGCTTCGGGATTGGCAATGTTTCCATCAGCCAGCAGGTGAGTTCCCAACATGCACTGACCAATACACAGGCAGCTGCCACCTTTCAAGTTATCACCAAGCACAGGGGTTCCACTGTGAGTGTCCATCCCAGTATCCATGAACGCACACGCTAGCTGACTGCTCCCCATCATGCGGCCCTAGGCACTCGTTAGATCTTATCCATTGACCTGGCTCTTTCCGTTGAAATTCGAGGACAGTCAGCCCTATGGATGCAGAGGTCTCCTGGGGCCAGCAGGGTCTGGGCTCCTGGTGGGGAAAGTGAAAGCACCGTGCCCAGCCAGTGCATCTGCCTCGAGCGCAGACGAACTCTGGCTCGCTGAGCTGCAGGTGCTCCTGGCCATGCTGAACACACACACACTGGACACGCTTGGACACACAGAAACTACAATAGCTGCTGGAAGCGTGTGCCACTGGTATGCAGAGGAACCAGCCCCCACAGGGGCAGAGCCAAGCCCCTGAGGCCCAGGAGTATTTCTCTCCTTTGAAAACACGCAGCTCTATGGTGACAAGCTAAAGGAGGAACGCTGCTGGGCTCTGTGTCGAGGGACCGCAGAGAAGCTGAGCTGGGGCTGCCTGCCAGAGCATCGGAGGTTAGCTTGGAGAGACGGTGGAAAAGGCACAGTTCATGAGGTTGCAAGCATACGTGATGCGTTTCATACAGCATACACACATGCACTCATGTACGTATAGACAGTGATCCTGCCTCAGCTGGCTCTGGTGGAGGAAACTGCAGAGCAGAGAGCCCTTTGTTGTCAGCGGCAGAAACTGCCCTGCTCCTGGTGAGATACCGGACAAATAATCTTCCC
>CAWTZC010001316.1:0-19418 GCA_963919715.1 Microtus obscurus
TTGAAGGCGGATTTAATTAATTCAGACAAATAGTGATAAGTTATATATATAAAACTTTAATGTGCAAACAAACTCATGGACACCAAGGTTCTCCCGACACAGGAGACAGGAAGCAGACAAGGCCGGCGCAGCGTCTGCGCGACTTATTTAACAGTCAAAACCTGCCCCAGGCGAGCCACCCACTAGGGGGTGGGGCTCACCCTACATCTCCCCCCTTTGTCTAAATAAGACAGAATTAAACCAAATACAACTATAAACAATAATAACAAAAAAAATATAATAAACAATATTGAGAACAAAAGTTTTTGAACAGACAGTCTATCTCAAAGAGTCTAACTAATATAGAGAGTAATTACAGTTATATAATCTTCAACTCCATCAAAGATCTGAGAAGGGAATAAATATTACTTAACAAATAAGAGATATCCAAAATGTGCCAAAAATAACAGAGACAACTGACTACCTGGGCAATCACCCAAATTCTCGTTTGCAATGTTGAGTCAACCAACTTTGGCAAGGGGCCAAACATAACGACATACCATTACTCAGATGTAAGGAACTTTCTTAGAATCATCCTACCCTGTCTTGGCAAGATAAGACAATCCTGTTTCATAACTTTGTCAGTAGTTGAGGTATGGGCTTTTCTTAACCCAAAGGCCAGTTCTGCCAAGAAGACAAGCTCCCAGTGGAGTGTCTTTGGTGCTCAACGTTCTCTCGGGAGTAGAGTGGCGTTGCCAGGAGTAATTGTGTCTCATTGGCATAGAATTCTAGGTTAGATTAAAAGCCATTTTCTGCAGCTCTTTAAAGAGGCTGAAGATTATACTATCTATACTAAATATAATCTCTATGTATCTAGAAGACCTGATTAACCTAAAAATAAACATGACAAAATATAATTCTCAATACCTATCTAACTTGAAGTTTAAAAGAATAAACTGTGCAATATATGAAGACAATGATCTGTGCAATATATGAAGACAGATCTTCATCTGTAGACAATGTCATTACATATCAAAAGTAAACAATGGAAGGAGCTCACATTCAATATTGATATTACATAAATAGTATCAGAGGTAGAAATGTATACATCGTATTATGGTAGAAGTATCAATCTAATATAAGCATATTCTTATACAAAAATAGAGGTAGGAACACTCATTCAATATACAATATATCAATATACAAGGGAAACAGTCCGAAAACAATTTTCTGAAATCAGTAACTCACAAATACCAAACATCAAACCAGTTAATCCCCCTCTTTCTTTCTTTTTTTTTAACATACCCTAATTCCATAAAACATCCCCCATTCCCTCGACCCCAAACCAACCATTAAAAGATGTCCCTAACCCTGAGGGCAAACTCTGTTGGGAGAGGGGACGTCGCCCTCTAAGATTGCTTCAAGCTGACATGGGGCGACGTTCTCCTTAGGGGCTCCCGTGAAAGCAAATGATGATCAAAAATTCCTAAATTAACCTTTGACCTAAGAAAATTGTAACTAGTCTCTGTGTATCTTTAGAAGGTCTGCCAGAGTGTTGTCAAAAATGTGCACCATCGAAATCGTCTCGAGCAGTTGGTACCAAAAAACAAGTCTATTATTAGCGCTTAAAAAGAAAGAAAAAAGAAAAAAAATATGTATATAATCATGACGTCATAAAAACCAGATTGAGTTGATGTTGTGGGGCCCCATCTTCATCCTGAAAACTTCAAAAATTACGTAGAAAAATTTGTTGTTTGTTATGGGAAATTTAAACATTAACAACAAAGACACATACGACATATAAAGAAAGACACAGATATGAGAAAAAGTAAAGAAAGTTTACCAAGTATATAATTATTCTTATCCTGTGAGATATCTCTTATCAACAGGTTTGGAATTGAAGAGGGACTGGGCCAGAGTCCAACTCCAAAACCAGTTCTACATATTTATAAAAAAGTGTTCAATAAAACATATAGATATGTATATATATAAAGTCAATACTTACTGATCCTTAGTGAGTTGTAACCATTTTCCACCCATCCCTGAGTAAATATTCAGGGTCCCATTAGTATGCTCAGTCGTCCTTGTGAATGAATTGTTATTTATCTTTTCCAAGTGTCTTGTCTTCTTCATACCGAACCTTTATTAATTTTGAAGGTATCCACAATTTTTCCTCACCTGTGGAGATAAGAGCAAAACCCCTTCCCCAACGCAGCACATCTCCTGGCTTCCATTGTGAGGTTAGCACATCCTTGAAATAAACTGGTTGATTTAGTTCAGTAGACTTTTCCATTATCCAATGTCTTTCTGCAGCCGTTGTTTCTTTCTCATTAGCGTTAAGAAAAATTCAAGGTTAACAAAGCATTATGTAACCTATTCCTGGGGGTGTTTTCCACCTTTTCTGTTTGTTCAACATATCCTTTATAGTTCTATTTGATCTTTCTCATGATGCCTGACCTGTAGGATTGTATGGTATACCTGTAACATGTTTGATATTGTAATAGTCAAAAAACCGTTCATTTTCCTAGAGACATAAGCAGGACCATTATCTGTCTTTATCTGTGCAGGTATACCCATGATAGCCATGACTTCTAATAAATGAGTAATTACTGAATCAGCCTTTTCCGAACTTAAAGCAGTTGCCCACTGAAAGCCTGAATAAGTGTCAATGGTGTGATGAACATACTTCAATTTGCCAAATTCTGCAAAGTGGAACACATCCATCTGCCAGATTTCATTCCTATGGGTGCCTTAGGATTAGCCCCTGCTGGCAGTGGCGTTTGGTTATAGAAAGAGCAAGTAGGGCACTTCTTTTACAATCTCCTTAGCTTGTTGCCATGTAATAGAAAACTCTTTCTTCAAGCCTTTGCTATTAACATGATGTTTTTCATGAAATTCAGAGGCTTGTAGCACACTACCAATCAATAATTGATCAAATCTGCATTACCTTGTGCTAGAGGACCTGGCAGACCCGTATGGGATCGGATGTGGGTTATGTGCATAGGGCAAAGCCTGTTCCTGATCAAATCTTGAACCTGGATAAACAATGAGGTTAGTTCTGTATCATCAGGTATAAATTCAGCAGTTTCAATATGTAAAATAACTCTTTCTGCATATTGTGAATCAGTAACTATATTGATAGGTTCTTTAAAACTTAGCACCATAAGAATGGCATATAATTCTCGCCTTCTGGACAGAATCATAAGGACTTTGTTCCACCTTACCCAAGTCTTCTGATTTGTAACCTGCCTTCCCTGTTTTATTGGCATCAGTATAGAATGTACGGGCTCCAGTTATTGGAGCATCACGGACGATTCTCCTGTGGAAACAAGAGCAAAACCCCTTCCCCCAACGTAGCACATCTCCTGGCTTCCATTGAGAGGTCAGCACATCTTTGAAATAAATCAGTTGATTTAGTTCAGCAGACTTTTCCATTATCCAATGTCTTTCTTGCTGCTGTCGTTCCTTTATCATTAGCGTTAAGAAAATTCAAGGTTAATAAAGCATTATGTAATCTATTTCTGGGGGTATTTTTGGTCCCTTTCTGTTTGTTCAGCATATCCTTTATAGTACGATTTGATCTTTCTATAACTGCCTGACCTGTAGGATTATTTGGTATACCTGTAATGTGTTTTATATTATAATAATCAAAAAAGCATTTCATTTTCTTAGATACATATGCTGGACCATTATCTGTCTTTATTTGTGCAGGTATACCCATGATGGCCATAACTTCCAATAAATGTGTGATTACTGAATCTGCCTTTTTCTGAGCTCAGGGCAGTAGCCCATTGAAAAACCTGAATACGTGTCTATGGTGTGGTGTACATATTTTAATTTACCAAATTCCATAAAGTGGAACACATCCATCTGCCAGATTTCATTTCTCTTAGTACCCTTTGGGTTACTCGCAGGCAACGGATGTTTGATTATAGAAAGAACAAGTAGGACATCTCTTTATAATGTCCTTGCTTGTTGCCAAGTAATGGAAAATTCTTTCTTTAGGCCTTTACTATTGACATGATGCTTTTTATGAAATTCCGAGGCCTGCAACACGCTTCCAATCAATAATTGATCAATCTCAGCGTTGCCTTTGTGCTAGAGGACCAGGCAGACCTGTATGGGACCGGATGTGTGTTATGTACATCGGACAAAGCCTGTTCCTGATTATGTCCTGTACCTGGATAAACAATGAAGTCAACTCTGTGTCATCTGGTATAAATTAGCGGTTTCAATATGCAAGATAACTCTTTCTGCATATTGTGAATCTGTAACTATATTAAGAGGTTCTTTAAAATCCCTTAGCACCATAAGAATGGCATATAATTCTGCCTTCTGGACAGAATTATAAGGGCTTTGTTCCACCTTACTCAATTCATCTGACTTGTAACCTGCTTTCCCTGATTTATTTGCATCAGTATAGAACGTACGGGCTCCAGTTATTGGAGCATCACGTACAATTTTAGGAAGAATCCAAGAAGTTCTCTTTATAAGGTTAAGTCTACCACTTTTGGGATAGTTGCTATTAATTTCTCCCAAAAAATTAGCACAAACTCTTTGCCACGGTTCATTGTCTTCCCATAACTTTTTTATTTCTTCAGTAGTAAAAGGCACTATAATTTCTGCTGGGTCTATACCTGCCTAGTTGAGAAGTCTCAGCTTACCTTTTATAATTAATTCAGAGACTTTTTCCACATAAGTTTTTAACTTTTTTACTTGGTTTATTGGGTATAAATATCCATTCTAAAATAATATCTTCCCTCTGCATTAGAATCCCTGCTAGGAGAGATTCTGGAAGGCAATATGACTAGGATGCAGCTAAGATTTGGGTTCACCCTATCCACATGTGCTTCCTGTAATTTTTCCTCAATCATTGTCAGTTCCTTTTCTGCTTCAGCTGTCAGTTTTCTTGGACTATTCAAATCTCTATCACCATCTAAGGTTTTGTTTAAATGAACTATTAGATCAGGTGTTATCCCAACAGCTGGTCGTAGACTGGAAATGTCTCCCAACAATCTCTGGAAGTCATTAAGAGTCTTTTAACCGGTCTCTCCTAATTTGTGCCTTTTGTGTTTTAATTTTCTCTAACCCTATTCTGTAACCTAGGTAATTAATAGAATTTCCTCTTTGAATCTTTTCAGGGGCTATTTGTAATCCCCACCTAGGCAAGACTTTCTCTTTACTTCTTCAAACATCCTTTCTAAAGTATCTTTATTTGAATCTGATAATAAGATGTCATCTACTGTAATGATAAATTATGGACTTGGGAAATTGTTTAGCGAATTATTTCCAATGGCTTACTTACAAATATTGGCACAATGTAGGACTATTGAGCATACCCTGTGGGAGGACAGTCCATTGATATCCTATTAGGCTGAGAATTATTATAAGTAGGCACCGTGAAGAAATTTTTCTCTATCCTTTTTGTCACGGTATAGTGAAAAAACAATCTTTCAAATCAATAACTATAAGAGGCCATCCTTTTGATAATAGAGAAGGCAAAGGAATTCCAGATTGTAGTGGGCCCATAGGTTGAATTACTTTGTTGACAGCTCTTAGATCTGTCACCATTCTCCATTTACCAGATTCTTTTTACAACAAACACAGGAGAATTCAAAGGGCTGGTTGATTCTTCAATATGGTGAGCATCTAATTGCTCTTGCACTAGCTGTTCCAATGCCTGTAATTTATCTTCAGCTAGAGGCCACTGTTTGATCCATATTGGCTTCTCAGTTAGCCATTTTAAAGGTAGGGCTGTTGGTACTTTAAAGGTTTGGTATTTTCTATATGTTCTTGTATAGCCTGAATGGCTGGTGACCTTTTCCCATAATACCTCATCAACTTTCCAGAATTATGAATTCCTGGAACTGCAGGAATGTTAATCTGGGCATTCCATTGCTGTAACAGGTCAAGCCCCATAAATTTATTGCAATATTGGCTATATATGGCCTTAGTCTTCCTATTTGCCCTTCAGGCCCCATGCATTCCACCCATCTTGTGCTTTGTTTTACACGAGATAGGGTTCCAATTCCCAGAAACTGAACATCTACCTCTTGAAGAGGCCAATTTGGATGCCAAGATTCTGGGGTAATAATACTTACATCCGCACAACTGAGTTTAATAAGCCTTCAATAAAAAGTGCCATTTATACAGACTTTTAGCTTTGGTCTTTGGTCGTTAATAGAAGTCTGCCAAAATATACGTTTACTCTGTCCTACTGGGTTTTTTGACTCATCCTCCACACGTAATTCACCATTTAAACTAGTATTACTTTTTACAGCAGAAATTGGAGCTTTTAGATTTCTTGGTGAGGCACGTTCTCCACTGTGACTGGGAATGACTGGGCCACTGTTGGCTTGGGGGCCTGCGAGAGGCCCTCAAGGAGTTTCCCGACAGTATCGGGTTGCCTTGTTTTGTCTGTTGATGACCTGCATTCGTTGGACCAATGACGGCCTTTACGCATCTCCTACATATACCTGAAGGCCTAGGTCCCCTATTTTTGTCGTTCCCAGAGGAGATATTATTTCTAGAAATTCTGTGCCTGGCAATCCCTTTTCAGATGTCCTAATTTTCCACAATGTAAAACACCTGGCAGTTTGATGTCCCTCATTGCTGTGGAAATCGCTTCTCCTACCCAAGATTCATCATTATAGCTAAATGTCTCAACATTCATCATATGCTGAATCCATTCATCCATAGGTGCTGATCTAGACTTTAAAGGCCCAATTATCTTTTTGCATTCTATGTTTGCATTCTCAAACGCTAGAGATTCAAGAAGTATTCGTCTAGAAGTCTGGTCTGTTACCCCTACGTCCAGATCCTTAATTAATCTTTGCAAAAAGTCAATAAAGGGTTCTCTGTCCCTGCCTAATTCTGGTATATGATTCAACCCTTTTTGCTGGATCTTGTATCCTATTCCAAGCATTTAAAGCTGCTTGGTGACATAGATGCAGTACTTCATCGTCATAAAGAGCTTGGACCTGTGGATCAGCATATTCTCTGCACCAAGAATTTGATCTTGGGAAACCTCGACACCTTTTGCTCTTCCTTGCTGTTCCATATGTTTGGATTCTTCTCTGAAATAAATTCCAAACATCAAGGAAGGTCCCTTATCTAAAACTGCAGACACTAACTGATGGAAATCATAGGGGTAGCTTCTAGCATTAGAAGCCCAAGTCCTTATCATTTCCTGTACATATGCATTTTGCAAGCCAAAAGTAACGATAGCCTGTTTAATTTCTTTCAGATCATTCATTGCTATTGGCATCCATCTAGCTTCTCTGACTCCCTTTGAGCCTTTAGAAGTTGATGCTTTGTCAGAATTAAGTATAGGGTATGCCGCTAAAACCCTGGGTAAGCCAGTTCTAATAGCTGGTGTTGGCTTTGTATCCTGTCCTTGTGCCTTATTACTCTGTTCACCAGTTCCAATCATTTTTTTCAAGCATTTCAAGTCTTTTTATTATTTTGTTTATTATTACCTCTTTTGAATCCTGAATCTCCTGAATCTCCTGACCTGCATGAGTTCTTGAGAGTACCATAATCTTCCTAAATGATAGAATATTCAAAAAAATACTAAAACCTAGTAACCAGTAAATTAAGTTATCCTCATAGTCATATAAATTTTGCATGATTAGACCCATTGTATTGGTAGCCCAAACAGTGAAAGTCATGTTGGAAACAAAAACTGCCATATTACCTATTATCCAGCTGGCCTCGAACTCACCGAAATCCGAAATCCGCCTGTCTCTGCTTCCCGAGGGCTGGGATTAAAGGCGTGCACCTACCACCGCCTGGCCGGCCTCGAACTCACAGAGATCCGCCTTTCTCTGCCTCCCTAGTGTATGCCACCACCACCTGTCCGGCCTCAGAGATCGTCCTGCCTCTCTGGATATTATGGGCCTTAAGGCCAAGTGTATCTCGGACTCGGCACTGGGCAGAGGAAGCGAGGGCTCGTTACCTGCCAAGCCGAACTTGCGGTCGGCAGCCTGGGGTCCTAAAAGCCAAACGTTCGTCGGGCGCCAGGTAAAGGCGTAAACCACGAACAATGCCACACCAGTTTGGGATTACTATTACTAGGGTAGTATTTATTTAAAGAGGGAAAACTTACAGATCACGATCCCGGACAACAGCTCTCTGCACAACTAGAGAAAGAGTCTAGTCGCCAGACCAGCAGGAAGTCAAGAAGGAGCGAGCGGAAGGAAATAGAGGCTTTATGAATGGAGAGAAACCACGCCCAATGGGCTGGTATCTCAGCAGCTATTGGTTGGAGGGGCGGAAAGATCTCCCGCAACAGTCTATCATCCTCCTACCATCTATCTTTATCCCTATTCATAAGCATAATAGAAAACATAGACAAAATAATCACAGTGGGTGAAGCAATGACAATTCTATTCAGACACCACTGTCTTTTCATGAATTGTATTTTGCAAATTTAGTTAACAAAATTAGAGTTAGTGAGTTTATCTTAACTTGGATTTGATCCTGTGGTCTTATTTGAATGTATCCATTCAAGTGTGTAGAATGAAATTCCAAAGGGGGAGTATTGTTGGCAAGAATGAACTGCACAACACAGTATATGCTTGCTGTATCAGGGTCATGACAAAAATCATGACTGTCTTGGAGTTTGCTTGGCTTTGATGCATAGTTTTAACCTTTCATTTATTATATTTGGATGGACAATTTGTTTTATGTTCATGGGCATATAAATCCACTTGGCCTAAGTTACTGAACTATGTGTTTATAGATGACGTATTAATGGATATTACTTTACAGAACTATTTCATTTCATTTCATTTAATTTAGTCTGTGATCATGACATTCATTCCACATTTTCTTCCAAAACATAACAGGTGAACTCCAGGGTCAATTTCCAGATTTTTATCAGCAGGTGTGGCAAGTTTTTTTTTTTCTTGTAGCGTTTACCAAGTGTAGCCAGAGCCAGGGTGCTGACCTGCTTCCCTGTGTTCTAACGGTGTAGGAAGACGTGCACAGCCCTCTGAGGGGAAGGAATGGCTCTTGAGTTTACTGTTGTCCCTGTAGAACTGCTCAGGAAGACCTTACTCGATCTGCACAGCACTTGAGTTTCTGATGCTTGGCAGTTGCTCTGGGTACTTCTTGATCTCAGACTTTTCTCACTTGCAAGGGATTCTGAGGCGCTTTAGTGAGCTTCCTCACCCACTTCACGTGAACTCCAGGTCCCAGAGACACCAAACGGTGATTCCCTCTCTTCTCCAGCACCGCCCATTACGTCCTTTCTCTTTAATTCTTTCTTCTCTGTTAGGTCTTCAAAGAAACACAAATCCCCCTTTATCCTTCTTCTCGCCACCAACCAGCACCCATTACCCACTTCTGCCTTCATAAGGGACTCGTGTTATTAAATTATTGCAAAGTTTCATTACATATATCATCATCAAAGGCTCCTAACATAGCAGACACGATCTTCCCTCTGTCTTCCTGAGTAGATCCTAAACAATCCCAAGTTGGTAGTTCTCAATTTTTCTAAAGATTTATTTAGTTTTATTTTATGTGTATGAATGACCACATGTATGTATGTGTGTGATGTGTGTGCCTGTCTGATGTTCATGGAGGCCAGAAGAGGGCATTGAACTCCTGAAACTGGAGTCACACAGTGGGCTGTGATTCACCAAGTGGCTGCTTGGAATTGAATCCAGGTCTTCTGCAAGAGCAGCCAGGGTTCTTAAGTATTGAGCCATCTCTCCAGTCCTGGTGGTTTTCATTTTTATCTGGAAATCTCATTTACAGAGATTTTCTCAGGTCAGATTTATGAGGAAAGTGTTGGGCTATAGGCACTGAGACCTTTAAGGAGAACTCAGTTATGCTGATTGGTAGGCTATGATGCTGAACCCCCACCTCGCAGTGGTTGGTAGATGTTTTAGTTAGGCTTTTATTGCTGTGAAGAGACACATTTAATTGGGTCTGGCTTACAGTGTCAGAGGTTTAGTCTATTATCATCATAGCAAGACAAGGAGGCATGCAGAAGACATGGTGCTGGAGAGGTAACTGAGAGTTCTACACCCGGATCTGCAGACATCAGGGAGAGAAGAGAGACACACTGGCCAGGCATGAGCATCTGAGACCTCAAAGCCCGCCTCCAGTGACACACTTCCTCCAATAAACCCACACCTCCTCCAATGAGGTCACACCTCCTAATAGCGCCACTTCCAATGGGCCTATGGGGGCCATGTTTATCCAAACCACTATAGATAGAGACTGCCCTGTGTGCCTTGTTCCCATCTAGGCATGGGAACAAGACTTAAGCTGTTTACATCAGAACAAAGGGAAGGGTTTCATTTCACCATGGGCAGTGGGGTTCTTGCACTTTCTTTGGTTCCTCGGTTCCCCCATCTCCCTCAACCTGCTATAAGTGTTGTCAAAGGATCTCTGTGACTTTGCAGAAGAGAGCTCTAGGCAAGAACAGCCTTCTCTTCCTTTTAAAAACTGTCAATAGTCATTATTTTTAAAAATTGGCTCACTCAAACCATCCTTCACCTTATCCAGGACAGGCACAAAGTCCCCTTCATGAAAATAGCAATACAGATCCAGCACTGTTCTGGATTGTCCACTGTTTGTAGCTGGTTATTTTCACTATTTATTCTTTAGACTTTTTGGGGCTGGCTACCCAGCTCCCCAGTAAATCACATACGGAATCTTATTATTACTTATGGATGCCCAGACTTAGCTTGGTATATCTCTAGTCAGCTTTTCTTAAATTATCTCCATCTACCTTTTGCCTCTGAGCTTTTATTTTTCTCATTTTATAACATTTCTTTACTTCTTACTCCATTGCTGCTGTGTGGGTGGGTGATTGGCTCCTGGAGTCTTCCTCTTCTCCTCTTTCTTGCCTTGATCTTCTTTCTCTCATTTTCCCCCTTCCATTTATTCTCTCTGCCTGCCAGCCCTGCCTGTCTCGCCCTGCCTCACTATTGGCTGCTCAGCTCTTTATGAGACCATCAGGTGCTTCAGACTGACAAAGTAACACAGCTTCACAGAGCTAAACAAACGCAACAGAAAAGAACGCAACACATCTTTGCATCATTAAACAAAGGTAACACATCTTAAAATAATATTCTACAATACATCTGTCCCCTGGATGTGAGGCTGCCCCCTCAGGAAGGGGTCTGAGCAGTGACGTCTGAGCTGTCATTGTCCATATGACATGACATGTTTAGTGGCAGGGGCTGTGTGCAATGAAAGATGTGAACGTACTTATGTGTGCATGCTCTCCATATGTACATGTCCAACCTTTATATAAAGACACAGGACAGGTGGGGTAAGGGATCTCCCTAATGATCTCAGCTGAGCTTAATCATGCAGGGAGTAGCTACTACACGAGGCCACTCCCCAAGGCAGAGACTATGTCTACATCTTCTGTGTACCCCAGAAGCTGGAAAACAGGCCTGTCAGATCTTTTCCCTAGCATTGTCAGAAGGGGTGTGGCCCAGCTGATACTCTGACATCACACATCTGGCCTCCAGAACTCCAGGGGAGGTGACTTCTGATGTTTAAGACACTTCGCCTGTGACCCTTCACCACAGAACTCACCAGAAACTGCCGCAGTGGGGCACACTGCATGGCTGGTGGAGAGTGGTGGAACAGTTGGAAGCCATGCTTCAGTCCAGAGTGAGGGCTCTGCCACTGCACTCCAATTGTAACACAGAACAGAAAGGTCTAAGCGCAGCCAGAGAGCGTCTGTCCCTGTCTCTATCTCTGACTCACTCATCAACAGTGGAATTATGATAAGCCAGTAGTTCTCAGCCTTCCTTTAGTCTAGCCTCATGTCGTGATGACCCCCAACCATAAAATTATTTTGTTGCTACTTCATAACTATAATTTTATTACTGTTATAAATCATAATGAAAAATCTGATATGCATGGTATCTGAGCTATGAACCCTGGAAAAGCACTGCTCAACCTCAGGGGTCGGTGACCCACAGGCTGAGAACAACTGTGATACACACAGTTGCACAGTCGCAGAAACTGGCAGGTCTTGTGGTCTGTCTTGTGGAAGCTGGAGATCAGAGAGGCCAACGTACAGCCTGGAAGCCTGGCAGTCAGGGGTTAATGGTGCAGTTTCCAGGAGCATCAAAGGTAGGAAAATTGCATCCGGAGAGTGGACTTCACCTTCCCTGCCTCCTGCTGGGCTGGGTTCTTTAGTGGATTGCATGTTCACTCAACATGGGCATGCATTTGCTCGACTCAGTTCACCAGCTCAGGAGTCAATTTCCCTTTGAACTACCCTCACAAATACAGTAAGAACTAACGTTTAACCGCTGGCCTAGGCATCTGCCAGTGTGCTTAAATTGACATGTAAAATTAACCTTCACAGAAAGGCGGGGGGTGTTTCTGCTGCTACAGTGAAGAGAGAAAAGTGGGGAGCAGAGGAAGAGGAGGGGGATGTGACCTTATCCCCCACCAGGCTGAGACGTGGTACTGAGCCCATGAGCATGGTGCTAACTTGGATGGGTGAGTCCTGGCCAGTCTCACATTCATGAAGATCTCCTGATGTGGGAGTGTCATATATCAATCTGTTGATTTCATTGGTTCAATAAAGAAACTGCCTGGGCCCTGATAGGACAGAAAATTAGGTAGGTGGAGTAGACAGGGAGGATTCTGGGAAAGAGAAGCTGAGTTAGGAGTCGCCATGTTGTTCCCACTGCAGAGAGACACAGGCTAGAATCTCCCGGTAAGCACACCATGGGATGCTACACAGATTATCAGAAATGGGCTAGTCCAGATGCAAGAGATAGCCAATAAGAGGCTAAAACTAATGGGCCAGGCAATGATTAAATCAATACAGTTTGTGTGTTGTTATTTCGGGGCTTAAGCTAAGCCATGCGGGCGGCCGGGTACAGGGTCACAACCGCGCCGCTCCTTCATACTACAATCTCCTTTGCTCAGGCTGCTCCATAGGAATTGAATATTTTTAATGAGGGCTAAAGAAAGGGGAAAAAAGGTGTAAATGGAATATTTTGTCCTGCTAGTCAGTCAGCTTGCAAGTAACCACACAGAGACTTATTATTATAAATGCTTGGCTTGTAGCTTAGGCTTATTACTAACTAGCTCTTACAACTTAAACTAACCCATATTACTTATCTATACTCTACCACATGGCTCGGCACCTTTAATATGGCATGTTCATCTTGCTTCTCCAGGCATCTCCCGGCGGCTCACGCTTCTTCATCCCTGAGCTCTTTCTTTGTCTCCAAGCCCTGTAACCTCCTCCTGTATAGCTCGTGATCATTTAGCTCTTTATTAAAGCAGTGAGAGCAATATATCTTCCCCACTGTACAAACAGATTGTTCTACAATAGAAGGGGATTAAATATGGGAATGATCTGGATCCCTTGTGTTTCAACTGAGCATGACATTTTCCCGAAGCAGTGGGGGCGTGTAGTGTACATACAATATTTCAGCAGGTTTTTACATGCTGGGGATGCAGACTCAGAGTCTCGCTTGCTGGGAAATAAATAGTATAAATGCATGGGCTCCCGCCACCTCAGAGAAGGGAACCTAGGCTGCATCCTCCCCTGTGTGCTGACAGACTTGCTTTGAGTCCCAGCAGGTTCACCCTGAAGATAGCCAAAACACGCATTCTGCTCATGGTGTTTTCTTGCCCCTCTATCCACACCTCAGGAGTTCTTAAATTTCAACAAAAAAGACAATGTTCATCCAGGAGTCAGTGGCCGCCGTGGTTAGGTCACTAGTCTAGAATTGTGACCCACCCTGGCGGCCTGTTACTCCAGGGTTCTCGGAGGGGCGCTACCTGGAAAAGATGAGCTGAGATAAAGAAATGAGGCCAAGCAAAGATTTGTCAAAGCCTCTGTTTATTAGGGACAGGGTTACAACTTATATAGTCCCTGGATAAGGGATTCGGGGGGCAGGGGGAGCGGGATCTTGCCGCCGTGGTCCCGATCACGTGGTTTTGGGTTCCTTAGGTTCGTCACGTAGGCCAGGAAGTCAGATGTTGATTCCCCTGGTCAGGAAGTCGCGAGTTGACACACCTAGTTCTCTCTAGATTGTCTGGAATTTGGGATGGGTCTGCTAACAGATTAAGTTCAAGTTAGCAATTAGCGAATAGCTAATTGGGTGTGGAGCAGGTTTTGTCAATAGAACTATTCTTAACAGAATTATGGGTGTGGGGTTCCCTGCCGACCCCCAAGGTGATGGTTCCTGTAATAATCTTTAGGGGAGAAACTGGCTTCTAACATATTCCTCCCTTCTTATATAAAGGCAGGTAGCTGTAAGTGGAGGGCACCAAGTCAGAGTCAATCATGGTGTCAGATCTAAAGGAGAAGGGGACTGAGATAAGGAGAGACCCTTCTTCGACTGGTGAAGCAATTTACCTCTCCTGGGAATAGAGGGGTGCCTGATGAATCTTAGGTCGAGTAGGGACCAGGCCTTATTTCTTTCCCCCTTACCCGTCCTAGGGTTCCCAGGTCCCTGTCTTAGGTTGGGGGCTATCCTGCCATAAGTCGTCTGTCCTGGGAGCTCCTCAAATATCTAGCAGGATTAAAGTAAGCAGATCACAGGGCACCCTGTCTTAGGCTATGTTGGAGAGCGCCCTGGTACCTAAAAAACCATGCCATGTTGAGCCGGCCTGTACGGCCTCTGTATGGTTTGAAATTTAGGCAAGGATCCACACTAACTCCTGTCATTGGGCCCCGTGTCTATCATTAATGAAAAAACTGTGAGGTGCTCCTCAAACCAAAGATATATAATTTTGGCACCAATAACTCCATCTTCCAGACAAGAAGAAAGGGCTTTTTCCAAACCCAGTATTCACCTTTTAGTCTGGCCCAAGGTATCCTCCTTCCTAAATGCCTACTCCACATAAAGTTACATGTGCTGCCTGCCAAAAATTAGGGTAGTGTAAAAGCATCAAAATCTAAAATTCTTAACATATGCATTAAACCCAAACACTTTACAGCATGCGTCAAACCTTTCCCAACATCTAAAAGCAGTTACAAATATCATTAGATCAATTTCAGTAAGAGTACAATGACATACATTGTTGTTATCAAATACCATCATTTCAGTCTTTTGAGCAACAGTCACAGGAACCCCAATCTTCCCCCTTCTTAAGTGAAGAGGTTAGTATTTTAATTAAAATGAGTTTGTGTCCCAAAGATTAAAACAGTCTGATGTCTAGTCTGCATCTCAGCTCCAAAGCAGACCAGAATTTAAGCTGCTGAAGCAGTTTAGCACTTGTGCTTCAGGGCAGGTGGGATTCTGGGTGAGGTGAGCTGGATTCAGCTATCTGAAGCACATCCTGGCATTATCTCAGCCGGGTCTCCCTGGACTCAGGAGGCAGAATCGACACCCTGCAGAGTGGCGTAGCAGGTTCTGTTATCAGGCACTCCTCTCCTTGGGGGGCAGGGAAGAAAGGAACAAGGACCTCTCTCCAATCGCCTCTGGAACTCCTCTGTGTCCGCAGTCTCAACATCAGGTCCAGCTTTTATTTTCTTTCTGTGAAGAAAGCATAAACATATCCTCGACCCCAAATATATGTAGGTCGGGTTTTTTTTCATAATGTATTGTAAGGGCTTTTCCACCTTTGCCTTAGCAAAGGTCAGCTTGGTGTTATCATGCCAGATCTGTTTGCATCAGGATCCGCTTGCAACTTCTATGAGTTGCTTTGAAGGAGCCTTGTTATCCTCCATATTTTTTTTAATTATTATTAGCCATATATGCAGTTCTTTCATTAGAAGAGCCATTT
The DNA here is from genome assembly GCA_963919715.1 of Microtus obscurus. Classification (NCBI taxonomy): domain Eukaryota; kingdom Metazoa; phylum Chordata; class Mammalia; order Rodentia; family Cricetidae; genus Microtus; species Microtus obscurus. Next base: position 15,715 of record CAWTZC010001316.1, read on the forward strand.
GTAAAATTTAGCATAAAATCCTGTAAGGGATTTTATACAGTTGCGAATTGTAGCAATAATCTTCTGGGGAAAGATTGTTTTTGCCTTTGAATTGAGCAAAAGGCAATTGTCCAGGAATCAATCTTAAAATTATCAATGAATCTATTATTTAGTATAAGAAACATTGATCATAGTCAATATTTTGTCAAACCATCTTTCAGATGTTATCCTGTCCTTTTTGTACCAGACAGGCTACTGTTTTAAATTAAGAGTTTAATATCTTTAACTAGCAAAACTGAGGTTTTGCCATAAACAGCATTTTTTTATAAAACTGTTGTAGAATAAGCTTTACATTTAATATACATACTTGCCATAGTTGAATTATAATATACTGTATTTGTTGATTATTGTATACTTTACCTGTGAATTATATTTTACCTGCTTGAGTACCTGTTAGGCAGCTTTAAGTTTCTCTCTCTATTGGAAACTGTTTTTTGTAAGAATTTTACCTAACAGCTCAAGGTCTCCCATAAGTTTAAATGAGCCAAAGGCTTCAGCATATAAAAATTTTGTTGAACCTCACAGAGAAAAATTTTTGAAGTATACTTTGACACAGCCTCAGTGGCACAAACATTGTGAGAAACCATAAATTATATCTCCTGAATTGAGAAACTTTTGTATAACAAGACTATAGAGTGGGAAAAAATCTTTGTTTATCATAAATCCATTTTAAAAATATATGAAGAACTCAGTAAATTAGTTATTAAAAATTTTAATCCAGTAAAAAATATTTGTTATAGATCTAAACTGAAAACTTCGAACAGACGAACTAAAAATGACTGAGAGACACTTAAAAAATGTTTAAACATAACATCCTCTAACAGTCAGAGAAATGTAAATCAAAACTCTGAGATTTTACCTTATCCTTGTAAAAATGACCAGGTTTAAAAATTATTGTTAACAATTTATGCTTAAGAAAATGTGGGTAAAGAAAAAACTTTATTGCTGGAAGTACAGACTGGTGCTGGAAGTGTATACTGGCACAGATGCTTTTGGATCATATCACAGCATTGAAAGACCCAAAAAAATCCAGACTCTCCCAGCAGGAAGAGAAAAATTAAAATCTAGGGTTAGCCTATGAGGGCATCAGACCTTATTCCAGATAGTTGTGAGCCACCACGTGGTTGCTGGGAATTGAACCCAGGGCCTTTGGAAGAGCAGGCAATGCTCTTAACCATTGGAGCTATCTCTCCAGCCCCCCAGCAGGAAGAGGAGAATTAAAAATCTAGGACTAGCCTGTTCAGAGACCCTGCACTAGGAACCAGCTGAAGACAAAGCCTGACTTTAACCTTGAAAAACAGGTTTTCCAGCTGCAATTATCACAGTTTTAGGAACTAGTTGATAACGACCTTGGGAGTGGTCCCAAGAGGCAGGGAGTTGTCCTCCCACAACCATCATAGGATTTTTGGAATTTATGACCCTTTTGATTAGTGGGCTGTGGCCCTTCCCCCAAAATTCTTTCTCCTGGTCACTCTGGGTTGAAGTCCTCCCCCACGTGGGCTGTGAGCCTCTGCCCCAGTGCAATGGCCGCTGTCTCATCAAAGCCCCACGTGATCGCAGCAAGGCCCATCTCCCGCGAGCCATGGGGGGGCCGCACTATCCTGAAACGCAAGTGAGAGTCTTCCCAGCAGTGAGGGACTCTCGTTTTGTCTATTTTTTAAAATTAGGCAAATATCTACCTTCAAACTCAGCAATACCCTTTTTGGGCCTAAATACAAAGTTGTTTAACCCTACCACAAGGACACGTGCTCAGCCATGCCCATAGCAGAACTACTTTATTATAGCCAGAATCTAAAAATAACCCAAAGGTATATCTTTCACATCTAGGATAAATGAGACATTATCCTTTTAACTATCCATGAATACCATGCAAAATATCTTGGAGTAACTTTATGCAAGCAGGACAGAAGTTTTGAGTTCCGTCATCTCTGCCTGTGAAGGCGGAAATGTTTTTTATTTTTAACCATTATCACTTGTAACTCTGGCCCTTGACAAATTTAAGTGAGAGGCCTGAGTCTCAGCATTCCATCCTGAAGCCACACCTAGCAGCAGGAAAGAACCTCAAGCTGAAACAATGACTCCCACCCAAGAGCGGGCCGTGCAAATGGATAAACTTGTAGGATAAGAACTTTAAGTCTTGAAAGATCCCCTACTTTCTTGGGAAAGCAGAAGAAACACAGCAAAAATGACAATTTTAGTGAAAGCAGTCTATAGATCCAGTGTAAATGTCCATTAAAAATTATAGCAACATTCCTCACAGAACTCATTTACAGATTTAATGTAAATGCTCATTAAAATTATAGCAAAACTTTTCACAAAACTCAAAAGAACAATATAGAACTCAAAGAACAATCCTCAACCTTATACAAAAGAAATAAAAACTCAGGATAGCCTAAACAATTCTTAAAATCCTCTGAATGTATCATAATCTTTGATCTTAAAACTTTTGTACATAACCATAGTACTGAACTTAACCTACCTTAGATATAAACTTATACATCTACAAACTAAAAAATTTTTGACCAAGAAGCAAGATTTTTAAAATGGAAAAGAAGCATATTTACAGTCCTAAATGCAGCTGCAGCTTTTTGAGTCTAGACTCCTTTATAGCAAACCTGCCTGTCAGCTTTTGCGTCATATGGCAGGCTCTCTAGCCCTAACAGCCAGCCTGTTTGGCAGGCATAGCTGTGTGGATCGTACCCTAACTTTTCCCATCTCGAGGGACTCCCTTTTGAGTCCGCAAGCAAACACATAAAGCAAACATATAAATCTCATTTTTTGACTCTTACCCTCCTTTTCCTGATTGATAGATTAAATTACTGTATGAATTTTTCTGCCTTTGGCCAGGTAAAGCTAACTAGGGGCATATTTCATCTATAATACAGAAAAATGCAACTAAATCTCGTTTTTTAACTCTTACTCCTTTATCCCTGATAATTTATGTATAAATTTTTCTTCCTTCGAAAGTGATTGTCCCATCTCCTAATAGACAACGGTGAGTGCGCCTACCAACCTCTCGTCCTGCAGACCTGTCCGAGTCCTACAGCTGCAGAATCTTCTTTTTTCTTCTTGATGTCCCGGGACTGCGCGATGTTGTCCGATAGCTAACCGTACTCCGAGGCACTGGTTCGGGCGCCACTGTGGCCGCCGTGGTTCGAGGTCACTAGTCTAGAATTTGTGACCCACTCCTGGCGGCCTGTTACTCCAGGGTTCTCGGAGGGGCGCTACCTGGAAAAGATGAGCTGAGATAAAGAAATGAGGCCAAGCAAAGATTTGTCAAAGCCTCTGTTTATTAGGGACAGGGTTACAACATATAGTCCCTGGATAAGGGATTCGGGGGGCAGGGGAGCGGGATCTTGCCGCCGTGGTCCCGATCACGTGGTTTTGGGTTCTTAGGTTCGTCACGTAGGCCAGGAAGTCAGATGTTGATTCCCCTGGTCAGGAAGTCGCGAGTTGACACACCTAGTTCTCTCTAGATTGTCTGGAATTTGGGATGGGTCTGCTAACAGATTAAGTTCGTTAGCAATTAGCGAATAGCTAATTGGGTGTGGAGCAGGTTTTGTCAATAGAACTATTCTTAACAGAATTATGGGTGTGGGGTTCCCTCCGGCCCCCCAAGGTGATGGTTCCTGTAATAATCTTTAGGGGAGAAACGGCTCCTAACA
>CAWTZC010001317.1:0-25488 GCA_963919715.1 Microtus obscurus
GAGGACTCTAGGTAGAAGTCAGGATGCGAACTGGATGTCAATCTGTAAAAGAATGAAAAATAGATCATATCTATCACCATGCACAAAACTCAAGTCCAAGTGGATTTTAAAGACCTCAATATCAGTCCGAACACGCTGAACCTGATAAAGAGAAAGTTGGGAAGTACTCTACAACAAGTAGGCACAGGAGACCACTTCCTACATATAATCCCAGCAGCACAGACAGTAAGGGCCTCATTGAATAAATGGGACCTACTGAGACTGAGAAGCTTCTGTAAAGCAAAAGGATACTGCCGCAAGACAAAAAGCAACCCCACTGACTGGGAGAAGATCTTCACCAACCCCGCAACTGACAAAGGTCTGATCTCCAAAATATATAAAGAACTCAAGAAACTAGACTGTAAAGCTAATCAACCCATTTATAAAATGGGGCACTGAGCTGAACAGAGATTTCTCAACAGAAGAAGTTCAAATGGCCAAAAGACACCTAAGGTCATGCTCAACTTCCTTAGTGATCAGGGAAATGCAAATCAAGACAACTTTAAGATACCATCTTGCACCTGTCAGAATGGCGAAAATAAAAAAAACACCAATGAGTAGCCTTTGCTGGAGAGGGTGTGGAAGGGGTACACTCATCCATTGCTGGTGGGAATGCAAACTTGTGCAACCACTTTGGAAAGCAGTGTGGAGGTTTCTCAGGAAATTCGGGATCAACCTATCGCCTGGACCCAGCAATACCACTCTTGGGAATATACCCAAGAGAGGCCTTATCATACAACAAAAGTATATGCTCTACTATGTTCACTAGAGCATTGTTTGTAATAGTCAGAACAGTGGAAACAACCGATGCCCTTCAATTGAAGAATGGATGAAGAAAGTATGGAATATATACATATTAGAGTACTACTCAGCAATAAAAAACAAGGACTTCTTTGAAGTTTGCAGGTAAATGGATGGAAATAGAAAACACTATCCTGAGTGAGGTAAGCCAGACCCAAAAAGAGGAACATGGGATATACTCACTCATATTTGGTTTCTAGCCATAAATAAAGGTCATTGAGCCTATAATTCGGGTCCTTAAAGAAGCCAAATAAGAAGGAGAACCCAAAGAAAAACATATAGGCATCCTCCTGAATATGTAAACTCCTCATCAGGCGATGAAAGGAGACAGAGACAGAGACCCAAGCATTGGAGCACCAGACTGAAACCTCAAGGTCCAAATCAGGAGAAGATGGAGAGAGAGCAAGAGCAAGGAACTCAGGACCGCGAGGGTGCACCCACACACTGAGACAATGGGGATGTCCTATCGGGAACTCACCAAGGTCAGCTGACCTGGGTCTGAAAAAAGCCTGGGATAAAACCGGTCTTGTGGAAAAACAGAGAGACAATGAGGACTACTGAGAACTCAAGAACAAGGGCAATGGGTTTTCGATCCTACTGCACGTATCGGCTTTTGTGGGAGCCTAGGCAGGTTTGGATACTCACCTACTAGACCTCGATGGAGGTGGGTGGTCCTTGGACTTCCCACAGGACAGGGAACCCTGATGGCTCTTTGGGCTGAAGAGGGAGAGGGACTTGATTGGGGGAGGAGGGAAATGGGAGGCAGCCCCGGTGGGGAAGAGACAGAAATCTTTAATAAATAAATAAATAAATATATTTTAAAAAAAATAGTGCTGTATGTGGCTTTTGTATCAGAAAAGACAGCAATCTCATTCTACACAAATGATGGTTCTATTATGTGTTATTGATTTTGCTCACTTTGATAAACTAATCACATTGTCTCCAGTAAAAATATAAATTTCTGTCTTTGCTTTTAGTACCGTGGTTACGTCTCTCTTCCTAAAAAGGCTGTGGCGCTTCAGTACTTCATTTTCTGTTTTGGCCATCTCTCCTTCACTTTACCATTTCACTAGACTTCACAGTTGTCAGTTTGCTTTTATCATCCAACACTTTAGCCTTTATTTCATTCAGCCCCGTATGGCTTCTGGAGAAACCCAGTCCCATTTGTATCTGGTGCCTTGGTGGGTGTGGTGTTTTACTCCTCTGGACTATTGCAGAATCTCCTCTTTATGTCATGTCCCAAGCGATTTCAACACGAATGGGCTTCTAGTGTCTGTGGCATGGTGTGCATTGTATCAGCATGTGATTTGAATGAGAAACGTCCCCCTATAGGCTTTGGGTTTTGAACACCTGGTCCCCAGTTGGTGGTGTTGATGAGAGAGAGTTCAGGGAGGCGGGGTCTAGCTGAAGAGAAGGACATCCCTGAGGGTGCCCTATTCCACTTCCAGTCCTCTCTGCTTTATGTTCACTGCTGAGAGTATGGTTTCTCAGCTCCCCACTGTTGATGCTCAGCCTGCTGCTTGCTGCCAGGCTTCCTGTCTGGGACTGGACTCTATCTTTGTGGAGTCCACAGGTCAAACTAGACTTTCTTCCACGTCTGTTCTCGGGCATAGTGTTTCATCACAGTGGCAGAAACGTCACTTACCCAGTACTTATCACCCACATTCCCAGGCCTACAGCTGCTAGCAGTTCACCATTCTCCCCCCCTCTCTTTCTGGAGCACTCTGCTTAAATAGAGTCTGTCTATGTAATTGGCCCACAGTTGTTTCAAATTCTGCTCCGAATTCTTTTTATTCTCTCTACTTTTTGCTTCTTGATTTTAGAGGTTTTCCTGGCCATATCTTCACCCAAAGACATTTGCACATCGGTGTGTTTCCATATCTAGGATTTCCTCTTGGTTCCTCCTTAGAATTAGAAGTTTTTCTTCAAAAATATGAATTTTGTCATGTGTGTGCATGTGTGTGTGTGTGTCAGTGTGTGTGTGTGTGTGTGTGTGTGTACACGGGTGTGCAGTGTACACCTACAGGCTTTCGGGATATTTTACTTGTTCAAGGGATACTTGACAAGACAGTAGAGTAGAAATATTTTTTCTTATCTGTCAGAATCTTATTAAGTCAAGGTAGTGCTGTAGCTATTTTAAAAACTATACTCAAATTACTTGCTTATGTACATGTATGTGAGCATCTTTATGGTGGCAAGAGAACAAGATGGTTCCCTCCTTCCACTGTGTGGGTCCCAGGGACCAAGCTCCTGTCATCAGTCATGGTGGCAATCACCTTTACCTACTAAGCCACCTTACTGGCCCCTTCTTCAGAGTTTCTGTCTCTTTGCGTGCATTACTGACATTTCCGCATGTGCTATTTCCTATTCCTGTCCAGTAGAATATTAATTGAAATTCTTCTGACTATCTGGGTACAACAGTTTAAAAACCTCTGCTGCATGTGAGCCTGGCTCCGCTCTGATTTGTCTCATCAGAATCATACTTCAGCATGACTTGTGATCTTAAACACCTTTTACAGCAAGGTTGTATTTACCTGGGCAGAGTCACCTTCACTTCACACTGTGTATCAATCTGGTTTTATATAGCTATTATTTATATATTTATTTCACATACCAACACTTGTAGGAAGGAAGTGAATTCTAAGAGATGTAGATCAATACAGATTTTACATATGCTAAGTTGAACATACAAGCCTGAAGTGCTTGTTCTTCTTCAACCTGACATTTCTATTAGTATTTTCTCAGAAGTGGCCTAATCTGATGCTAAGCAGGAATTTAGATCCAATTACACCATGGAGCAAGCTTTGTATCTGACACACAAGCCACATGCTCTCTGTGCACCTCCATCCCTTATTTCCCCAGCAGTGACACAGTCTTTGATGTGTGCCAGGTAATATAGCATGTGGGGTGCACAGAGCAGAGTTTCCCCTGTGCCAGAACTGTTGAGTGTGAGCGCACAGGGCAGAGTTTCCCGTGTGCCAGGACTGTTGAGTGTGAGCGCACAGGGCAGAGTTTCCGGTGTGCCAGGACTGTTGAGTGTGAGCGCACAGGGCAGAGTTTCCCGTGTGCCAGGACTGTTGAGTGTAGCGCACAGGGCAGAGTTTCCCGTGTGCCAGGACTGTTTTGTGTGAGTGCACTACGGGCAGAGTTTCCCGTGTGCAGGACTGTTGAGGTGTGAGCGCACAGGGCAGAGTTTCCCGTGTGCTAGGACTGTTGAGGTGAGCGCACAAGGCAGAGTTTCCCGTGTGCCAGGACTGTTGAGTGTGAGCGCCAAGGCAGAGTTTCCCGTGTGCCAGGACTGTTGAGTGTGAGCGCACAGGGCAGAGTTTCCCGTGTGCCAGGACTGTTGAGTGTGAGCGCACAAGGCAGAGTTTCCCGTGTGCCAGGACTGTTGAGTGTGAGCGCACAGGGCAGAGTTTCCCGTGTGCCAGGACTGTTTTGTGTGAGTGCACAGGGCAGAGTTTCCGGTGCTAGGACTGTTGGAGTGTGAGCGCACAGAGGCAGAGTTTCCCGTGTGCCAGGACTGTTGAGTGTGGCGCACAAAGCAGAGTTTTCCATGCCAGGACTGTTGATGTGTGAGGCGCAGGGTAGGCAGTGTCCTCTGTGACTTCTTCCTCTTATTTCCTTTACTGTTGTTTGATTGATGTCATTCCTGCTTACACATTTGAAACATTAGAAAACACAGCAGAACACACGCTCCCAGGCTGCCCAGAGCTTCCGGTTCCTGTTGTTTCCTGGTGGCTTCTTGACCACCCGAGGTCTGCAGTCATCACGTCACTGCCTCATTGCTGTTTCTTCCCACCTGGGAGGACGAGAGAGCCAACAATGGCTTGTCTGCCCTCATAAATTATTTTGTTTTCTAAATCAAGTTCACAAAGATTAAAAGATGTAATGAACATTAATAACGGTTCAACGAGTTAGTATTTTACACTCTGGGAAAGGGCAAATTATTTGGTCATATTTTATTGCTGTGTTGCTTGGCTTTTGAAACAGGGTCTGAAATTACAAGCCAGACCAACCTGGAACTCACGTAGTTCAGGCTGACCTTCAACTGTGAGGCATCTTTTGCCTTAACTTTCTGAGCACTATAATTGCAGGCTTGTACCATCATGCTTATCCTATTTCTTTTGTGAAAGCATTTGGGTTTTACACACACACATGCACACACACGACACATATACACACACACATGAACAATTAATGTAGTAACACTGATACGCCAGCATTTCTACAGTTGAGAATGGAGCCTAGAAAAATATGAATGTGAACCAATATTGACATGTCATATTTATTATTGAAAATAGAAGAAACATAGCACATGTTCTTAGGCTCAAATATTAGGTAATATCTAAAACACACATAAGCACATGCCTTCATCATGAGAAATGGCAGCCTTCTAAAGGTAATATATGAGAAAATACAGACACAGCCCATGTATCAATATTTCTCACACATGTATCTTGCATAACAAGTTCATGGGAAAAACTAAAATAAGAAAATATTGTTCTAGGTGGACTTCAGCTAGAATTCTTTTGTCTTCACCATTTCTCTAATTTTCCATTTTATGATTCTGATACAAGTAAGTATGAACACACCAGGGGCGAGAAGGGGTAGCCTCTCACTTTTGAAAGTACCATTTTCAGAGACCACCTGCTCTTCCAGCAAACAGGGACCGTGCTGTCCAGCAGGTGGCGCATCTCTGGAGCCTGATTTTGTCCCCCTGAGACCACACAGAGGGCAGAACAGCTCAAAGTCAGCGGGCATAGTCGCACCCAGAGCTCCTGGATTCTCTGCCCAGGATCCCCATCTCCATTGTGCTCTCTGGACCTCTGCAGCCACCTTAGAGTATTCTGGTTGCTATCCTTCCCACGCCTCTCTGCAGCCGGGTCGCTTTCCCTGGACCTCTAATAGGAAGAGGGCGCCCAACATCTCCTAGAGCCTGTACGTGCAGGAAAGGGGTCCCATCTGCTTAGATCTGTTTGTTATTTTTCCGCTTTCTCTGAGGAAGAAGGCTCAGAATGTGTGCAGAAGTACCTCACAGTTTCCAGGCTGGTGTGCTGTAACGTCGCCGTCTGAAAATTCGGGGTTAGCAGGGCATCAAGACCAAGGGGAAAAGTAGTGAGCGCCCAGACATCACAGGGGATGCAAGGCTGCTCTGCCCTGTGGCATTCATGAGCTCCCTTTCCTGCTCTGCTCCACCCAGAGCGCATAAACAGCAGACTCCTCTGCATCCATTGATGGCGTCTGCGTTTGTACCACCACAGTCTCTTTAACCTCTGAGGCCTGGGAGCCATACCTCCCCCGTGGTTGCTCACTGTCTGGCTTCCGGAGCCCCAAGAGAGCTGTAGGATCTCTCACAGGAACGTTGGTGTGAGTCAGAGGCTGCCTTTTTCATCCACTCGATGCTTTAGGATCCCGGGCATGTCTGGCTTCCGAAGAGTTGCAGCGCATCAGCCCAGCTTCTGTGGGCTCTGCTTTGCGAATCTGCTTTCCGGACTTGTCTTGACTCACAACCCAAAATTAGCTCAATGCACTACGGAAATCTCAGCTCGACCTAGAGGCAGCAGTAGCAAGGAGAAACAGAACTCCGAGTCAGTTTGAGAGGGGGAGAGGAGGGAGACAAAAGAAACATTATCTCACAATTTATATTCTGCACCTGGAATTTCAAGCTGAAAAGCCAGCTTGGCGATGGTGGCTCTCCGCGGCTAAGCAGCTTGGGTTGCATGAGGCTGTTTGCAGGGAGAGTGACTGGAGCGTCTTGGATTTTAGCTACAATAAACCATATCCACATAAAACCGCGAAGGATGAATTGATTGATCATGCGAGGGCAAAGATAAGGGATGGGGTAGCAACGGACAATAACTACCTCAAACTATACCACTGATTTGCTCTCTACATCATTCCCTAGCTCATGCACCGGAGCATTTAAATTTATTCATCAATTTAAACAGGGCGCTAGGGGCCGTTCCGCCTTCCAACTGTGCTCTCAATGTCTCCTTGTGTGCCTGCCAGTTTGTGGAATGCCTGCAGCTAAGATGAATCAGAAAACGGAGAGGGCTAACTGACAGGTCCGTGGAAGCCCAAGGTGAGCTGTGACCTAAATGAGACAAGATCTTAAGAGAGACAGATCGTGCATGCCACACGTGCTGGAGATCTGTCTGGGCCAGCAGATGGCAGCAGAGCCTCGGGCTCACACCACCGGGGACCTCGGTTCCCCTATCGGAGCATATCCTATGTGTCCTCTATGGCCTCATTTCACTCTATAAACAGGCATGGCTACCATCTCTCCCCTTTACCACAAATCTATGACGTTGATTCAAGACAGCGCCATTCCCTGTAAGGGTTAGCTAGTTTATCTTAAACGTATTTTGTGCGGGGCAATCACACAGAAAAAAAAATCGGGGGACTTTGTGGTTCCTTTCCTTTCTTCGAACTTTTCACAGTCGTGTCACCCCATGATAAAAGTGGAATTGTTCTGGTTAAATGTGTATTTGTAACTGGTTCCTAGTGAGAGGTAGTACACACTCTTCATCTCATCATTTGGGAGGCAGAGACAGGAGATCTCTGTGAGTTCAAAGCCAGTCTGGATAACATAGTGGAGTTCCAAGTCAGTCAGACCCTGCGAATCAACAAAACCCAAACTCTTCTTGCTTAGTCGGCCACTCAGTTTCCCCATCTTTAATAAGATTATACCCCATTGGAAATCCCCCTCTCAACATAGTATGATTAGAGATAGAAATTTCACATAGTTCTTCATTCCCCAGGTCTTTGTAGCTGCATTTTAATGACTTAAAGCTTCTTTAAAGTAGAGGAGTTTGGGAAATGACAGGATGTAGCAAATTGATGGGTGCTGTCTTTGCGCAGATCTAATTAGATTAGAGTTAAATTGATGAGATGAAAGGGGTGAGGTGGGTAGAATTTTCCCTCCGCATTCTGGAATCATAAATGAAGGTTTGGAAGGCCAGAAAGAGTGTCATAATATCCCAAGACTCTAGATGGTGCTGCAGAGTCACCATGAAATTTCCATACCAGCTTTAAGGCTCTTTGATCCTACGTTATTATATGGTTGTGTGTGTGTGTGTGTGTGTTTTTTTCCGGTTTCTGGAGAGCTTGCATCAGAAAAATATACCAAAAAGAGCAGATATTTTTAAAAACGCAGTATTGTCAATGAAATCATGGAAATTGACGTCTGAGAAAGATGAGATAGGCACCCTTATGCGTGTTTAAATTTAGATTCCATATTTAGATTAATTTTCAACCAAGTATAACAGTCTAAAGTGCCTTGGAAATACTTAATGGCCTTTTGCTGCAGCATTAATGAATTGCATGAAATTGAAATGAGATTTGCTTGGACTGTACCATCCAGTGGAAGCAGGCACAGCTTGTCCTAAATAGACGTTAAGAATATTTTCGCTTGAGCGAGGGTCGCCTCTGGGAATGCGCTTGCTGTAGGTGTGTGTGTCTCCACCTCCTCTAATGGACAAATGGGTTCTAGCGCAAGGAAAGAGGCTTCAAGGTCTGTGCCACCCACACCTGGGCCAGACTCTGGCATCACTCACTTGACACATGGACTATTTAAGAAAGCCTGGTGATGTCTGGCAAGAGCAGAGAAGCTAAGACGCCCCCACTCCCACTGAACAATGAGGGTATGGGAGAGAAGGGCAGGCATGAGGTCGAAACTGGTGACTTCTGGGAAATTTCATGTGACCATTTAGAGATATTCAGAGAGAGAGGTCCTTGTTTATGAATTACAAGTCCCGGGCTCGGGGAAAAAAAGATTTCCTCTTTTAAACTCATTCAATGCAGGGGTGAGCAAGGCACTGTGCGCAGGGGTGGTCTCTAACAAGGACAGCTAAACTCTTCCAGCTTCTTCATTGTTCTCAGCTCCCCTCTCCTATCAGCCTCCAATAGTTGTCTCACTTTCCATTCAACACACGAAGGCTTTCTTTCCAAGCTCACACATACATGCACGTATATACATGCACACACATACATGCACACACACAACACCACTGTCTGCTCTGTGGGAAATGCCTGCCGTGGAAACACAGTATCCCAAGTCCCTGACTTTAACCCCCACACAGAGTAATTCCTACTCAGATCTGGTTTCCACCTTACCAATGCAAAAACATCAGGATTCTGAGAGTGTGAGCAACCCTGCCCATGGTACCCAAGACATAAAAACAAGATAAATAAAATCTTCACCCCATCTGATTCTTAATCTTGTGCTGCTAACAACTGTCAGAGGCCTCCATTATGGTGCATGAAAATCAGCTCTACCAAAGAGCATGCTAGCAAAATTCTAGCAAGCTAAAAACACTCGTGTGGATGCAGCTTTTCCTCCATCTATTAGTGCCTCCTTAGTGTGGCTGATCCATTAGCAACATCTCTTTGGAAGCTGGCTTCCTGTCAGCCACTGTTTTGGGGGAGCTCCCAGCTTAAGGAAGAGAAATCCTTTGATCTGATGAAGCTGTCAGTTGTATGTCTGTGTACTGAGGAAGCCCTGAATACATGTTGCTGCACTGTTTTGTTCACATGGAAGTTTCATGGGTATACTTATGATTAAATTTAGAAGATGTGTGTGTGTGTCTTCAGAAATTGTGCAATGGGCTCCCCGACTGAGTCACGGCATGCAAACCTCAGAATGGACTCTTGGACTCAGGTCACCAGTTTGGCCCCTGCAGACCCAGCCTTTTATGCTAGCCCTTCAGGTGTGGGTTCCAGATTTGACAAGGGACAAACCAGGTCCTGTGGCCCAGGAATCCATGATGGTGGCACCTGCGGACTGAGCCTCTGTGAATACCTTGGTATTGTGTAGGGTTCAGTAGTATAAGGCTCTAACCCTGTCCCTCTGACTTAGTCTCCAGTCATGCCCAGCACTGAGATGACCCCACTGCAGAATGGGGTGCAACCTCTGAGGTCCTCAGGCCAGCAACTATCTTCCAACCTCAAGAAAGCCTCTGCAGTACAGAGTACATTCCACTCCGAGCTGAGTAAGTCCCTGTGACCTGAACTTTATGTCTGCAGTGTCAAGTCTACAGCATTGTCCTCAAACAGTCTGGCATGTGTGGACTCAAGGACTGGCCAGTGTTGGGACATTCCCTACAGGCTCACACTCTGTTCCCTGCACCTTTATGTTCCAGGAGACTTGGGTCCAGAATGTCTCAATAAACTCAATAACTGATCAGACCCTTATGTTTCCTGGTTCTAAGACCAAAGTCCCAGGTTCCAGGCTGTTCTATTATAGTCTAGAGTCCAGAACAATCCTCTCAGTTCTGGCTTCTCAAACACTAACACCCCAGCTTCTAGAGCACAATAATGGGAACAGACCGCGTAGTTCTCCACAGCCTTGGGATCCAGGGAAACACTACTGGGTTCGGGCACTAGGGCACTGCCTATGACTCTGAGGTTTCAGACCAGCCCTCTGGCTCACCACCATCATGAACCTAGCAGGAGGCTAGTCCCAAATATAGAATGATGTCCCCAACCCAGTCTCCTAGAGGGTCAAGTTCTGACTTATTTCAGGAGATCTAGGGTCTAGGGAAGTGTCATGACTCCTTTGGGGCTCAAATCACCCTTTCTTGGGGGTTACTTAAGACCATTGGAAAACATTTCATTATGACATACCAGTAGGAAAATTACAATTAGGAAGTAGCAGTGAAAATAATTTTATGGTTGGGGGTCACCACAGCATGAGGTACTGTATTAAAGGGTCACAGCATTAGGAAGGTTGAGAACCATGCAACCAAGCAGGCCTTGGTAGACAGGAAAGCTCATACAGACCCAGAACTGTAATTGTTACCACAAATTCAGGCTTTCAACCCATGCCAGTGATTTCTGTTTTTATTTCCACCCCAAATCCAGTACAGCCTCTGGGAACTCAGATACTGGGTCCTCTCTATAGATTCAGATATCAGAGAAATCCTAAGGGCACCAAAATTGACTCAAGACCCAACCCCTGTGCCAGACCAAGTCTAGAAATACAGGTTACAGACTAGACCACAGAGACACAAGTTTCAGTGGCCTTCATGGACTCAACCTCTAGGCTAGCCCTCAGGAAATCAATGAACAGCTAGTCCAGAAGGTCCCATCATCAGGTCTAAAGATAAGAACCAAGCACAATGACCTAAAACCTGCTGACCCATTCCTCAGGCAGCCTAGCCAACAGCCTAGCATCAAATGCATTCTCAGGCCACGCCAGATGGTCTGGCAGCATCTGTGGATGGAATGACTGAGAAGGACTCCACTCAGACAGAGCAAGCTGTCACAGACTAAAGCAACCCCCCACTCCTCCAAATACACAGACCGACACTGTCAGGAAACAAAGCTCGAAAAACAAGGAAATGTACCAACAGAGACATCCCATTTCTAAGAAAAGCGGTGAGACTACCAAACAACTCAAGTAACTATCCGAAGAGCTCAAGGAGCTTGAAATGGAGAAACAAATCCTGCGAAATTGTGCAAGCGCAAAAAGTGACCAAAAAAGATTTAACATCTACTCAAATTATTTTTATTATTATTTACAAAATCAGATTCTGAGGATGGAAAATGCAGTAAATGAAATGATGAAGGTAGCTGCAGGATCTGTCTTGAGGTTCAGCGACGGGCTTCCTCAACCAATCATTTGAAAATGTACAGGGAAAAAGCCTGACCGCTAGTGACGTAGGCCCATGGATGAACGCCGCTCTTAGCCCTTCCTGGAAAAGCTTCCCTCTGGAGTCAGAAGGTGGTTACCTGAGGCCCAGCAGTGGATCCATGTGCAGAGACTGTGAGACTACAGAATACACGGCCTTAATGGGTTCCTGTATTTTCCTTTCCTCTGAGGATCAGAAATAATTTCATAAGAGGGAACAGAGAAGTATACGACAGAGCAGGCGACAGACCAGGCAGTTGAACTGGGGCGGTTGTGCACACTATGCGCGTGTGCGTGCTCGAGACTCCAAGAAGACCAAACTTCCTCCCTGAGTGGGTAGGTGGACTTGAAGTCCACCCCTAGCAGAAGCACTGTTGCCAGCAAGAGCTGCTGGGAGAGTCAGTTTTTCCCAAGAGAGTAGTTCTGAGCAAGTCAGCCAGGCCCTAGTGGAAGACCAAACACACAAGTATATCTGGGCAGAACAAAATGGATTTGATTGGTTAAGAAATAAACGGTGTGAAGTTGGATGAATAGGGAAGGGGGCTGGATCCAGAAGGAGAAGAGGGAGGAGGTGAATATAATCGAAATACATTGTACTAGAATTCTTCCCAAGCTAGTTTAAAGAACAAACAAACCAAAAACAAAAAGAAAGGAATGGAAAATCATGGCTGAAGAAAGTTCAAAGGCCCGTGGAATAGCAGCCAAAGTGAGGGTTTGATTTAGACAACTTAAAGAATAACACTAGACAGAAAACTTACTAAGGCAAACAGTAATAAAACTTTCAAACTTGAAAACAATTGAAAATATGCAAGAAAGATAAAAATTACAAAGGTATTTTCACAGAAATATAAAGGAAAAAATCTGGCATTTACGTGGAACCCTGGATTGTCATAGTGTGAAAGCAACTTTGAACTCAGTAATAGCTCACCCTACACAGCTGGCATGTCCACGCTGAAGCAAAATGAATTAAAGTCTCTCTTGCCATAGATATCAGCTGGATGAGCCCCCCGGGAGGGAATCGGAGAGCCCCTAAGGAAAACAGTGCATTGCCTCTAAAGATCCTCAACAAACAGCACAGGGGCGTGGAGCAGAGAAATGGATGAAGAACCTAAGATGGTAAACCCACTGGCAAAAGACCGGGGTTGTGCTCTTCAATTGGTCTTGGAAATGGTTTCCAGAAAAGAAAATCGGAAGGGTAGGTTTTTTAAAAGGCAGTGGAGGAAGACGGATGCTTGCAGTGTGGGCAGGGACATAAGTCAGTCAGTCATCATGAAAAACATTAAGACGGCCCCTCACCAACAAAAATAGAATTGCTGTTTTATGTCAGAGGTTTCATTGCTGGGTATTTATGTAAAGGAGTTGAAATGAAGGAGACAGAATACTCTTATTACGGCCTTAGTCTCGATAGACAAGTTACAGAGCAACCCTAAGGGTCTGTTATTGGATACACAGATAAAGAGATGTGTGTACATGTGGTGTGTGCGAGCATGTGTGTGTGTGAGAGAGAGTGTCTGTGTTATTTCTTCTGTTTGCTATGATATGGTTGTAACTGGACAGCATTGTGTCTTGAGCATGTGTGTGTGAGAGTGTGTGTTATTTCTTTTTATTTGCTATGATATGGTTAGTAACTGGACAGCATTGTGTGTGAGCATGTGTGTGTGAGAGTGTGTGTGTGTGTGTTATTTCTTCTATTTGCTATGATGTGGTTGTAACTGGACGCGCATTGTAGTGCGAGCATGTGTGTGTGAGAGAGTGTGTGTGTGTTATTTCTTCTATTTGCTATGATATGGTTGTAACTGGATGGCATTATCCTAAGTAAAATAAGCTTCCCACACTTAGCAGAGGAAATACAGAAACATAGAGGTAGAATGATGGTCACCAAGGGCTCAAGTGGTACGTGGGTGTCTAGGGGGTGGCTGAGTCCAAGAGACCAGATTTCAGCTAGGAGGAGGGGTTCCGGAGGTCTGAGGAGTAGCCCATGGGTGCAGCTAGTAACAGCTCATCACAGTGTTGAAGATTGCTAAGGGACGGGAGTTAAAAGCTTTCATCAAAACAATAATTATGCACGCGTAACGTGTACGTTAATGAGCCTGATTAAGCATTTCACAATGGAGCCGCATCTCCAAACACGCTGTACATGACGAGGCCACTTTGTGTCAATTGAAATGGATAAGGAAATGCGGAGAGCAGCTCCTCCCATTGAGGATGTATCCTAGGATTTTCCCTTCTTCATATTTCAATCTTATTATTGGTATTTGTTATAGGGAGATGCTAACCTCTCATATAACAGATGATTTATTATTTTCTTCCCGTAGTTTTTTGCATAATTTTGAGATGCTTTATTTTTAGAACAGGTTTTAATTTTAGAACAGGTTAGCCTGGAACTCACTATGTAGCCCAGGCTGACCTAAAAACCCATGATATTTCTCCTGCTTCTGCTTTCTACCTGCTGAGACTACAGGCTAGCGTCACCATGCAGGACGTTGTTGGGGGAGGGTATTTAATGGACACATTCATACTTAGGGCAGTTTACATCTCCTGTAGCACTGAATAGTTTGTTGTTATAAAATCCCTCTCTTCCTGTGGGGTTGGGCATTATTCCTTAGTCGCTAGGGTGTGTTTGCATAAAGCAATCCTCTGTGAATGCTCTCCCTTCTTTAACTAGATCATATTTTCTCCTCGTGGTTTATATTTGTATTTACAGGCAGCACAGGACCTTAAATCTGAGAATGGCCATTTTCACCCAGTAATCTGTTTCAACTGGAGTGGGCAGCCCTCTGCTGTGGAGCTGAGCTGTCTGTGTGGGTTTATTTCGCTGCTTTCCTTTCTTTTTCTGTTTATCCTCTTTAACTACCCTGCGATCTTTTCCTTCTTCTGTGGGTGAGGCACACTGAGGTTGTAGGAGGATTTGCTCAGCAGCCAGCGTGAGCCTGGGATCCCCGCTGCTTTCTCAGTCCTGTGATGTTGGCAGCCTGGCCTTTACTATGTCTGTGCGTCCCGTTCTAAATGCGGGTCTGCTTCTCTGTCTCCGGCTTTCCTGCGCTCCAGGAGAGGTCCACTCTGAGAGTAGGTGAAAGCCTTCTGCCGAGGGGCTTGTGAGCTCACGCTCCTCTCTGGAGCTTTTTAGCTGAGGTTGGGCAGCTCAGCTTCAGATCCACCTGCACGAGTGCGCTGTCTCGCTTTGACCAAATCACTTTATTCTGCTGGTCACGCCTTCCCACCTCCCAGCGATGCTGCAAAGGAGCCTTGAGCCCGTGCCCGGCATGCTTCACTCAGAACTCTGAAAGGCCATTTTATTTGCTCGGTCTTTAATCATCTGCTAAGACCTTGCGTGATTTATATTGTCAAGAAGTCCACGCCTCTGTAACCATTTAGCCCCTCCCTGAAGTCTGATTACTCATATCCCGAATCACAGCCTTTCTGAGAGGCAGTAAGATCAGCCCAGTGATGTCCCCAGAAGCAGGTTGCCTATCTCACGTGCACCTTCCAGGCAAGAGGTGATGACCTCCCTGTCCGGGCATCAGCGTACCTTCGGGAGGGCAGGCTCTAATCCCGTCAGCCTAGTCACGTTTTCCTCCTGGCCACAGTCTCACTTTTCTTTAGCCAGGGACTTGCTAACGGGAGGAAGGCAGCACCTTTAACTTCATATGCAGGCTGTCCAAAGGTCCTGAAGGGTGGGAATGGAGGGGGCGCTTGTCTGACACCTCGATGGTTCACCGACCACTTTCCCTCCCCTCAGTCCCACAGGTATCTTAGCTCAGAGCATGGGGTTTTGAGTGCTGATCGACCATTGTGTGGAGAGATGTTTATCTGTTTTGGAGGAAAAAACGAACCTAGAACTGAGGCATGCTGGGAGAAAATGGCAGCAGTGACAGTGAGGAGGGAGGAAATGCAGGCTGCCAACCTCACTTAAAGTTTTGCTTCTCATCCCTCTTTTGACGTAGCTCTTCCTCGCTCCCATTGTCTGCACGCACAAGCTTGGGGGACTTTCCCACAAGAAAGAAGACATTTGTCAGTGGCGAGAATCTCAGGCTCACTAATTTCTCCACGGATATGAGCTGGCATCCCCTCTTCTGGTACCTGAGCAGCTGGCACTTCATCAGGAAATCTGCCAAAACCATCAGGAACGCTTAACGCTGGGTGGAGGCCAAATATATGCAATCAATTCAGATAGCTAAAGAAGAGAAAAATAGGAGAGGGATGGAGATAAATTACATAAGACATCTAATTACCCTTCTCAGTTTATCCTCTCTCATAAGCATCGCGTGCAGACACACATTCAAAACACACACACACACACACACACACACACACACACATTCTGTATCTCTATAGAAACTTGAAAGTGAAAAGAAATCAACCCGCTATTTCCTCCACTCTCAGCGCCAAGTTCACACACTCACAGATGTGGAGTGGACCCGGCCTGCCTCGTGCTGGTATAGCAGATAGAGGCCATTCTCCTCTAGTTTCTCCACAAGCTAGGGGGAGAACCAAGTGAACAAACTGAAGTATCTCAATTGCTCCACTAGACACACCTCAGGACACAGCAGGTAATAACATCCGACAGGCCTATGGCCTTTCCCCTCTCAGCCAAACCAGGTGGGCCTCAGAAGCTGGTACTAAGCTGGGTTCTGTTTACATCCTGACCACTCAGATCCAAAAGCTGTGGACAACGTTTCAAGGGCTTGAGACAGCAGCCTGAACAGGTGAGGGAGTCATGGATGCCTCTGGCATCGTCCACACTCACATGGGGGATGGGGCAGAAGCCAGGGTTAGAAGGAGCTGATTTTGAAGCCACAGGGGGAGAGAGTGAACCACAGATGCTGGGCTCTTGATTGCACATGGAGCCCATTTATAAAAGTGGCCGACAAATGACGTGGTGACTTGCCAGTTGGCCACTCCATCACGGTGTGGCTTGGCTGCACACACAGTGAGCACTGAGAGGAGCTGGAGATATGGATTGTTTTAGACAGTTGAGGCAGAGGTTCTGGGAGGTTTACAGGAAAGCAAAGTGCACAGGAGAGGCAAAGAAGAGGATGTGCGGCTAAATTCAGCGAAGAGACATGGGGGTTACAATATGCTTAGGACCGAAGTCGGTGCTCTTCTGAGAACTAGTTACCTGTGTGTCAGGTATCATCTGGGGTCCTAGAAAGGGGGTTGGAAAGAATTGGTCCTCAGAGTCTTCCTCTGGTTAGTGTCTGGAGTCTTTCCCTCTATTTGTCTGGGGATGAAAGAGGCATTTTCCACTTTCTAACCCCTAACTCACACATTCCAGTGCAGAGGCATCTCTGGACTCAGTTTTGTGGGTAGTTGTCCATTTTGACCAGCTACACCCATTTCTTCTTGATAGAATAAACTCAGTCTTCTCATAGAGTCTTAGACACATAACTTCAACGCCCCTGACAGAGCAGCAGTTGCTGGCCACTGGGGAAAGGGAAGCTGCAGAAAACTTGGGTAAGTAGAAAGGATAGATTCTCAAGTATATCACAGATTTAGTTCCTGAGTTCCTAGTGCTAGTTTCTCAGGTGCACTGAGATAGCTGCATATTTCAGATGTGCAGGTTCCTGGATAACCAATTCTGCGCAGGTGCCCCCCATATGCCCCATGCAGTATGCTACTCAAGTTCCCAGGTATCCCATGGCTTGTGGATGTCCTGGTTTAGTCCCGTATATATGTTCCCAGGTGTGCCACAGTGTATAAGCCCCCATATGGACTACATTGTACAATTTCCCAGGTGCCCTGTGGTCTGCAGGGTTTAAGTTTGCAGACTCATAGATGTTCTGCGGATTGCAGAGGCCAAGGTATGTCATACATAAATGTGCTGTGTTCAGGATCCTAAGGGTGCAGATTCCCAATGTGGAAGGGGGTTCCCTCTGACACTGGAGAATCATGGCCTGCTGTTCAGTTCAGGGGAGCACAGGAAATGTGGGGCTCCCCAGAATACAGCATAGAGAGTCGTGGCTGGCTGTTCAGTTGGGAGGAAACACAACAGATATGGGTCTCCGTACCCCACCTAAAACAAGATCTGTATGGAACTTTCATTCCTCAAACACAAGAGTTTGTTTTCAAGTTCCCTGTTTTTCCTCCATGGCCTCTGCTTTAGTTCCTCACTTGAGTTTCTACCTTGGCTTCCCTCGATGCTGGGCTACAAAATATAAGCTGAAACAAACACTTTCACCTCCCAAGTTGGTTTGGGTCAATGTTTTATCATAGGAATGGAAACCCAACTAGGAAAATAGCGATTTAATGTCTGTTTCTCATATTTGCAACTGTGAACCATAAAAAAGGTCATTTTCTATATGTGAAGTGTAGAACCCACATTAATTTTCCAGTAGATTAACTTGGTCAAAAATAGAAAAGAAAACACTTGCCCGGATGAAGGAAGTGAGGTACCATCTCTCATTTTGAGTCCTCGATTTGACAGTTTTCTTCTCTGAACTAGGGAGCTGTCTCTCGAGAGAACCCTTCCAAACCAAGATATGTAGCTGAGCTGGGAGGGGATTCTGGGATTGTTTGTCTATGGTGTCTCCAGAGTGGAGGGGGAGGATTGCAAAGCCCACCTCCCTCAGGAGGATGGAGCAGGTTCTGTGGGAGACTTGTGTGGGCATAGCCCTGTGGAGGGGCAATCCACTGACTCTCACTATTGCCTCTTTTTGCCTCAGACAGAGATCTCCAGAGTCCTTTCTTTTATCATGCACATACTAAGTTCTGGGTAACTTGATACTGAATAGACCTTTCATGACTCCTTTTGCTCCAGCAATTACCTCTTTTGATTTCCCAGGATGAGGGAGGCAACCACCTTTGAACTATCACTGCAGAGCAAGAAGCAAGTGCATGTCGCCTTCTGATCAGCTCCACCAGAAAATACACATGCTACCTTCAATGAAAGCAACATCCCTCAGTCGGTGAATTCAACCAAATGCTTTAAAATATGTGCGTGCTCACGTAAATGTAGCTTTACTAATCAACACAAATAACTTGTAAAGGAACAGAGGCGGCCATGCCCTAGGCATGTTATAGAGTCCGTGGGATGGGCAAGATCTCTTATTACAGGACTCAAGTGGAGAAAATACTAAAGACAGTGGTTTGGGAATCCAGGAGGTAGTCACATGATAATATAGCTTGCTTATCTTTAAAATATCTTCGGGAGCTGAGGATTGAGATTTGTGCTTAGTGGTAGAGCATTTGCCAGTGTGAGCAAGACCCTTATATTATCTCCAGTTGGACACACATGCATACACACACGTGCACACACACACATGCATGACACACATGCACATCCACTCACTGTGCTGGGTTTGTAATACTATGTGGCTGGATACCATGGTAAGTTTGCTGCTGTCGCGGGAAGGTCACACAAGTCAATGCTGGTTTTCTGCTGACAATGTGCCTACTTAGTTCACGTTTCTTGTTAAAATTAGGAAGGGTTGGATGTGTGTGTGAGAGGGAGAGCACAAGCGAGTGCCTGTCCCCAGCTGGAAGCCAAGTCACAGAGGTGTGGATGCTCTAATCTTTTCGGTTGGAGACAGTTCATGTTTTTATTCTTCTTTCTGCCTCTAAGGAGTTTCCCATGCTCTTCGCGGCATAAACACAAAGGCCAGCCTTATTCCTGCACATCATTTTCCTCACTGTGATCGATAGCTGTTACCGCGACTTACATGCTACATGGCTCTGTAACTGAGATACACACACTCTCTAGTGTACAGATGGGCTCCCCAAAGACGTGACATGGAGTACGAGATGCCATTGACAGCTGCAAACAGCCTTGCCCTCACCTCTGAACTTCTGCAGAGCCCTAGAGTTTGGTGATTTTGACAAAGAGTTCTACTGGAATTTTAGATGAAGTTGGACTTTGCTATCGGTCATTTCGCAAAGATTGTCATTTTTAAAAATATAGAGTATTTTTCTAAATCGTGGATGCATAATCTCTCATTTGGGCTTCAAAACAACTTCTCTGAACAGTGGCCTGCAGTTTTTAGTGTTTAGAGTTTCTGTATTTGTGATCAAACTCATTGCTACATAGTTGATATTTCTGTACATTTATGCACAATGTTTTACCTGTTGGAATTTTATCCGTTGCTAGTGTCCATTGCTAAAAAAGAAAAATACAATTGATTTTTATATTTACTGTGACATCATGAACTTATCCATCAAAGGGAATACCTTCTTTGTAGATTCAGTGTGATTCCCCATGGGATCAAGAAATCTGTGTATAAAAGTTATTCTGAGCCAGGTGGTGACTTTAATCCCAGCACTCAGGAGGCAGAGACAGGTGGATCTTTGTGAGTTCAAGACCAACCTGGTCTACAAAAGCTAGTTCCAGGAGAGGCTCCAAAGCTACAGAAAAACCCTGTCTCGAAAAAAAAAAAAAGTAATTCTGGTTTCTCTTTCTGCAAATGCTCTTCACCTGGTTGTCTTTGGAGATTGCACCGGCTGGGCATCAAGGCAATGCTGAGGCACGGAGGTGGTAGGAAAACCCTGGCCTACCCCATCCCTCCTGGTTCAGTGGTTCAGGCTATATCAGAGTCAGTTGTTTTTGTTTGTTTTCATTTTTTGAAATGTACATGTGTGTGTGTGTGTGTGTGTGTGTGTGTGTGTATACGTGTGTGCGTGGTATGATAATTTGTTTGTGTTCTGACAAATACAGCTTGCCCGGAGATCAGAGGGCAGAGCTAGTCACTAGTTATCCCTAGAAGCCAGGCAGTGGAGGCACATGCCTTTAGACAGGAAGTGATCAGGTGGGTTGGAGTCAGGATCTCTGCCCTTTAGGAGGCAGGAAGAAGACAGGTAGGGAAGCAACTCGTGGCTGTTCTAGGTTCTCTGATCTTCCCGGTTTTTATCCTGATAACTGACTCCTGGTTTTTATTGATTAAGATTAATTAGATTAACACTTTGTGTGTGTGTGTGTGTGTGTGTGTGTGTGTGTGTGTGTGAAGGTGGGTGAATACCCTGCCACAGCACAGATGCGGAAATCAGAGGACAACCTTCAGGAGTTGGTTCTGTCTTCTTCCCCTGGATTCTCAGGTCGCCAGGCTTGAGGCAGCAATCTCTATTCCCTAAGGTGCCATCTTGAGGCCTGGTCTTGAGGGTTTTGAAACCTCTTTATCAGATCTTTTCACTTCCCCTGCTGAGAACAATTATCAAGACAGGATGTTGGGTGTTTGTCATACCCTGATGACCCCTTCCTTGTTATCTAATGTGATTGTTTCTAATAAAATTGAAAATACCGTCAGCTGAAAATACGCTTAGTGTATATGACCTACCAAACCCACACATTGACACAGACTGTTTTATAAAATACTTAAATTATGCTCCAGCTGGGAAAACCCACCCGACACAAGCTGTGGAGCCAGCGCTACAGTAAGGTGCTTCGATCCCTGGGAAACCCACCCGACACATAGCTGTGAAGCCAGCGCTACAGTAAGGTGCTCGATCCCATGCAGCTTATTGACCTCTGTCTCCAAAGTGAATGACAGGTCTGAGGAGCAAGACTTCTCCACATCGGCGTGAACCTGAATAATAAAGGTTGGACCATCATGAACAATGAAGGTCTGGTTATGATTAATAAAGACCTCCCTCCCTCTCCCCGCCTTTCTGTATTGTGTGTTGAATTGTATTAACAGATTTATGAATAGCAAGTCATGCTTTTGGGGTTTGACATTTTCTGCTTTGTATGTGGTTAGAGCTGGAGTCATTTGATAAATTCTCTAAAGAAATTTTGCATTTGTGGTCATGATGGAGACGTGAAGTTTCCTCTGTTGTAATGCTTTCTTCAGCTGCCCTGCTTCCAGCTTCATGGTGGGGTCAGAAACAAAAGTCCATCCTCAGCAATGCTCTTATACAGTGCAAGTAGAATCCTTATTACAAGGAGACACACTTCCAGAATGTGTCTCTTTAAGTAATTACTCCCTTATTTTAATACATGTGCCCTCCTCATTCCCAGCAGTCTTTAGTTGGGTGTCCTTCTCTGGTGCTGATGTAATCTCTAGGGTTTCTTTTTTTTTACTGGAAATACGTTGATTGTTTTCTTCCATCTGTTCTATGATTTCTTAATCAAATTCTTTTTTTTTTACTGCATTTTTTTTAAATTTTTTTTAATTTAAAATTTCTGCCTCCTCCCCGCCTCCCATTTCCCTCCCACTCCTCCCTCCCCTCCTCCCTTCCCCCCACTCCTCCCCCCTCCCTCTCCAGCCTGAAGAGCAGTCAGGGTTCCCTGTGGAAAGTCCAAAGTCCTCCCCTCGATCCTGGTCTAGGAAGGTGAACGTCCAAACTGGATAGGCTCCCACAAAGCCAGAACATGAAGTAGGATCAAAACCCAGTGCCATGGTCCCTTGGCTTCTCAGCAGCCCTCATTGTCCGCCAAATTCAGAGAGTCCGGTTTTATCCCATGCTTTTTCAGTCAGAGTCCAGCTGGCCTTGGTGAGCTCCCAAAGACTCAGCCCCCCACTGTCTCCACGGGTGGGTGCACCCCTTGTGGTCCTGACTTCTTTGCTCACTATTCTCCCTCCTTCTGCTCCTCATTGGGACTTTGGGAGCTCAGTCCAGTGCTCCAGTGTGGGTCTCTGTCTCTATCTCCATCCATCGCCAGGTGAAGTTTCTATGGTGATATGCAATATATTCATCAGTATGGCTATAGGATAGAGTCATTTCAGGTTCCCCTATCCACAGCTGCCCCAGGAACTAACTGGGGACATCACCCTGGGTACCTGGGAGCCCCTCTAGATCCAAGTCTCTTGCCATCCCTAAGATGGCTCCCTTAATTAAGATGTGTGCTTATAGCTAACAGGTGTTTCTTGTAGGCAACATATAGTTGCATCTTTTTTTGTACATAATCTGCACACCCTTTGTATTTAAACATGACTGCTGAAGAAGGTGGGTCCACCTACAATATTTCTATTTGTTTCTGAGTCAGGTGTTATTTGTTCTTTGTGTTTTCCCTTTGTTTTGAATTGTGTATGTTTTATAATTGTACTTCGTTTTCAATGCCAGCTCATTGGTTATGTAATCCCTCAAGATTTATATTAAATTTGAAAATATCTTGATTTCGCTTGATCTGGATGAATGTTTCCCCTAAACACAGTTCACAGGTCAACAGCCCTCTGTTTCTTTAGTTGTTTATAGACTGATGTGGGAGTGTCATATATCAATCTGTTGATTTCATTGGTTAAAATAAAGAAACTGCTGAGCTCATTGATAGGCCAACCCTTACGTGAGGGAGTAAACAGAACAGGATTCTGGGAAAGAGAAGCTGAGAAGGAGTTGCCATGATGCCCGGCACTCCAGACAGACACAGGCTAGAATTCCCCGGTAAGCACACCTTGGGGTGTTACACACCTTATAAGAAATGGGCTAGTCCAGGTGCGAGAGTTAGCTGAGAAGAGCTAGCCAATAATGGGCCAGGCAGTGATTAAATGAATACAGTTTGTGTGTTGTTATTTCGGGCTTAAGCTGAGCCATGCGGGCGGCCGGGTGCGGGGGGAGGACACAGCCTCACCGCTCCTATTTCAACAAATTGGCACCCAACGTGCTAATGAACTCCACGTAAAACCTGAGAGGGCTTAAAAAGGACAGAAAGAAAAATTTAAGACAGCTTTTTGCTGTTTCTGGGTTGCGTACTGCAAAGAAATTGTCCTGACTCAGCAGCAGGAAAAGACTGGCTGTTTTAAAATGCCGGCTTTCTGGGCTATGCCCGGCTTTCTGGGCTATGCCGCCATTACGATTTCTGTCTGGCTCTCTGTGGGAGACAGAACTTTGAATGGAGCATTTGGAATAAAGTGCTATGGCTTGCTTGTTGGCAATTTGGACTGCTGTGTGCCTGGAATTGTGCGCAGCTCAGGGGCACCAAATGGCTCTGAGGCAGGAGCGCTCAGCTCTGCCATGCTGAACTGAGCTGGTCCCAGGCAGGAAATACCGTAATAACCATAATAACAGCGCAGTTAAGGTTTCTACTGGACAGAACATGGTGGTACCATATTCCCTGTACATTGTGCAACTTAAGTTTTTAAGAAGTGCTTAACATTTTAAGAAATGCTCCTGGATAGTAAAAAAATTACAGATTCACAATAAAACAGATTCAGGCAGACCACTAAATGGATCACAGTGTTGGATGAACAATGTACGTAGGCTTGAGAAAGAAATAAATATATATAGAGAGAAATAAAGTTAATGCCTTTAAAAATAAAAAGGTAAAGTCTTTGTAAAGAGACAGAGTACAGATAGTTATAGATTAAGAGAAATAAAGTAAAAAATAAGCCACATAAAAATGGAAAATTCACAGAGAGTCTGGATTATGTACATTGTGTTTTCTTTAAAATTTTTGACTGTGAAGGAGCTAAGTACAGAAAGACATTTCATTATATGGGCTGCCAAATGGAACCAGAATGGATATCAGGAGGGTATGACTTCCAAAATTTGGGTCTAAGGATATGATGCTTCGGAAAGGGTCTTCTTTTGTTTTCACAGAGGATGAGACCCTGTGGATTTCTTCTATTCTGATTTGGTATGATAGACCACGCTCCTGAAAGGTTGCTGTGAACACCCTCAAAAAATTACTTCGCTCAACTGCCAACTGAGATGACCCTGACACACAGGTTATACCATGAAAAACCTAATTAACGATGCCCCCCATTCAGCAGGAAGCAGTTTGGAGAGAAAACGCGCCCATGTTCCCAAATAGGGTTTATAAACGTTTTTTTTATATTTAAAGGAGGATATGATTTAGATATAAATAATTTGCCTTGATGTGGATTTTAATGTCAATTTTGTTACATGTATATGTATTTCTGATCTTGATTAAGGTATTGTGATTATATAGTTCATTTTTAAAATGTAATGTATAATTAGGAAATATGGGTTGTTGTTAAATAATCGTAAATAATAGTCAAGCTTTGTAGTCATGTTAGATTTTCTAGATATATGGAGATATATTTCAATTAGATAGGCATTCTTCATATCTTTCAAGGACTGCAGAATATGGCATTTAATGTTTCCCAATAATTTAGGCTTTTCATGACAATGAGACACGTCTGCTCTGGCGAGCACCAATCTACTTCGAGAGGAAGATGGGCATCGAAGAGGATCCTTATGGAGTTTGATAGCCAGCCATTGGGCAAGAGACTGTTCTTGCCTGGACTATTGCATAAACTGGACACAAAGAACCCGCAGAGAGAGGACTGCTGAACTAAAAGGTGAGATGATCTTTCAGGGTTCCTGATTCATAAAAGAGTCTACGAGACATTCTGCAGGTGAGGACACAGCAGAAAGTGACTGAACTGTCTTTGGAATTTCCTGCTTCATGGAAATGTCTGCTGGATACTATGGGCCTGGAGGCTGAAGATGGATGCCCCAACGGTACAGAGGAACTTTTTGGGTGACTGTCCAGGCAGCGTAGATGTCTCTGTCATTTCTAGAGTTTGGATTTCTTGTTTGTTTAAATAATTTTATATCCTTCTGGAGTCTTTGATGGAGTTGAAGAAATGGTTAGTTATAGTTATAGTTTTCCTTAGTTATGATAAAAGATAAAGTAGATATAAATATTGTAACTGTAATTCTTACTTGATAACTGTTTTGTTATATGTGATTTTACTATGTTAAAGTTAAAGCTTTTTTTTTTTGTTTAAACAGAAAAAGGGGAAGTGATGTGGGAGTGTCAGAAATCAATCTGTTGATTTCATTGGTTAAAATAAAGAAACTGCCTGAGCTCATTGATAGGCCAACCCACGTGGGTGGAGTAAACAGAACAGGATTCTGGGGAAAGAGAAGCTGAGAAGGAGTATGATGCCCGCACTCCAGAAGAACAGGCTAGAATCCCCGGTAAGCACACCTTGGGGTGCTAACACACCTATAAGAAATGGGCTAGTCCAGGTGCGAGAGTTAGCTGAGAAGAGCTAGCCTATAATGGGTCAGGCAGTGATTAAATGAATACAGTTTGTGTGTTAAGTTATTTCGGGCTTAAGCCGGTGAGCCATGCGGGCGGCTGGGTGCGGGGGAACACAGCCGGCCGCTCTCTTACTACA
>CAWTZC010001319.1:0-29103 GCA_963919715.1 Microtus obscurus
TATTGTGTGTCCTATAGAGATAGCTTGGTGGTGAAAAGCACACTCCGCTCTCATGGAGGACTACGTCCAGTTTCCAGCACCTCACAGCCTCTCTAACTCCTGCTCTAGGGGAAGTCATGCCCTTTCCTGGCCTTCATAGGCATCTGAACTCACCTATACACACCTACAATCAAAGTGACACAATTAGAAATAATAAAAGTAGATCTTTGAAAGAAAGTTATGGAGAATATTAAGAAAGTTAAGATCTAAAATAAAAATAAACCTTGTTTGTCATATTTTAAAGGAAAAATAATTAAGTAATTTTCTGTTAATATCACCACAGACTGAGAATTTGTGGTTTGTTTTCAGAAGTTAAAGCTGTTGGAGGCTTCTCTGGAGTTGGACGTGGTCTCAGTCCATCGTGTATGCAGCTGTGGGTGACTTTCTAAGGTAAATCTGCTCTCACTTAGATACATAACCGGAAAAGGTGGTTTTATTTCAGCCCTGTTAAATAATAATAAATATTATTTGAATTTTTAATTGAAAATATCATACATGTTTTGAACAAGTCCAACCCCATTCTCTGGTTCATTTCTTCGAACATTTTTCTTAAATATTACACCAGAACTCAACAACAGCAGCTTCTTGAAGCTTCCCTCATAAAGTCTCAGACAATATCAACAAGGTCTTATTCTGCGGTCCCATCTGTGTTTATCCATCTTAGACTTTGAATAGATCTTGGGCCCATGTTCATCTGTGGTCATTTGGAAAAGTTTGAATTTTGCCTATCTTTAGAGTTCATGCCATTTATTAGACATTGCTGGCAATGGCATTTATTAAGAAACACCATAGTCTCACCACACATTCCAGAAATACTGAGAAGCAGCTAAGCTCATGTCAGTTGATCCTTGTTTTAAAAATTCCTGAATTTCCCTTGAATGTTAATTTTTTCATTGTTAGAAATAAGTATAGTCAGTTACTTTTCTTTAAGAAGAACTATCAAGATTAGTCTATAGAAAATGGCAGGCAGATAGTCAGATCTGAATACTTACAATCAGTCTGGGGTCCATGGGCTAGTGAGGTGGCTCAGTGGGTGACAGGGCTTGCCATGAAGCCTGACAACCTTAGTTCAACCCCTGGAACCCATGTAAGGGTGAAGGAGAGAACCTACTACATGAAATTGTCCTCTGAGCACCACAAAAGGCGTGGTGGCATACACGCACCGCCATAGGTAGTAAATACTGTCAGTGGATTATTACTTTATGTTTGGTTTACCTCTGCACTGCTTCCAAAAGTGTCTTGCCTGAAACTGGCATCAGAAGTTTGTGTACACCTCACCTCACCAGGGATATGCATATATGGAATTATCTTATTTTGCTTCTTTGCCAATATTATTTTGAAAGGTGAGGTACTCAGAGGCAAGAAACCAGCTCTATGTATGCACAGGCAACTGCCTCATTTTTCTTGTTCATTTGTGAGTTTTGTGGGGACTATTCACCTAGCTCCCACCCCCTCCCCCCCACAGCTGAGACTGTACCCTCAGGATGCTTGTGGTCTATCTACCATGGAGACCATATTTCTACCTTTTTACCTGAACAAGATTTAAGACACTATGCACTCACTTGGCTCAAAATTAGTGACCACTTTTGGTCACCATTATTTCAAACAGTCAAATTCGATAGACACATGCCGTCCTCCTGATGGTTTCCCTCAGACAGTGAGAGTAGGAAGGGATTATTCATTTAAAAATGCTCCTTCTGTGGTCTCATTCCTACCTCATGTAACCTCAATACAGAATACAGTAAGAACTGAATAGAAATACTTCCTAATTTCAGTGTGAAACTTTGCTTCTCATTTTGGAATGGGGAGAAATGTACCCATTGTCAACCAGTTTTAGCAGAGCAGAGTGAAAACTGAATCATGCTGTCATTTTATTAGTACGTAACTTATAAAATGCTATCTCTTCATGAAAACTCTTTGAAATCCAGTTATCAGGTGAATAAGGTGCCTTCTTTAGTTTGGGATTGCATGAAGATTTATATATATATATATATATGTCTTCATCTCAGCTAGAGGAAGTCTGCATGAAAGGCTAACAGTGTCTTGCCTCTGAGATGAAGATCTGTGAGTCACCACATATGACTCAAGCTGCAACGAGTTCTCAACGCATTGATCAATCTGTTCCTCTTATGTTCTCAAAAACATATGTAATATAAACTATTTTTAATACTTAGTAGAAGGCCACAAACATTAAGCATATTTTTCGAAAGAAGGCAGTTTGATAAATGACACTGATGAAGCACTGCAACAGGCGCACATCACAGTAACTTTAGGGTGCAGCAGTGGCAGGTGTATTTTGGCAGTAACCTACAGCTCTATAGATCAGGACTTAAGACCAGGTCAGCAAGAGGGACATCATGCCTGGTAGTAGGCATTCAGTAAGCCAGGCAGGACCAGTGAAACTGTGGATCTTTGAGGCAAATCTGCAGCTACCCCTGCACTACAGCAGCATAATCTCAAGCTACATTATAAACATTTGTCTTTATACCGACAGGTAAGTGTAGTCTTCAACCCCCATAAGGAAAATCTGGCTTTGCAACAGACAGAAATTATTATAAAAAACTATGTCATTCAAAATGCATATTCATGGAGCCCAGTCCCAACCAATAGATCTATAACGTAACTCCAGTGCCTAAAGTTCAGGGATCATTGTGTAAAAGGAGGCAGAAAAATTGTAAAGGCCAGAGAATCAGAGGTTACTTGTGTCTCCTGTGAATGCTGGAAGTTAAACTCATAAACTCTCACTAACATGACTGACTAAACAAGAGCTGAAGAAAGACATCAGTAGACATGATAACATGGATGGGGAAAGCCCAGAGACCTCATTTCTGTGGTATACAAATAACTACAGGCAACTGAGGAATGCCGAGAGCTTGAGAAATAGTCTTTATCAGAGAGGAGCACATCATAAGGTTACCCAGTACCAAATGGGTAGCCCTAAAACATACATCCAAGTAACGTTATAAAGACTGAACAGGTTGTATTTATATATTTGTGAATTATGAATATAAAAACAAACTAAGGTCATGGATTTGATAAAGGGTAAGGATAATTATATGGGAGGGTAGAGAAGAAGGGAAGGGCAAAGGGAAATGATGCCATTATTGTATAATCTCAAAACATAATAAAAACATTAAGATATGTCAGAAACACACACACACAAATAACTGGTAGAAGCTCTAATCCTATAGATCAGGACTTAAATCCGATCAGAAAATATTTGGCTGCTCCCATGATATTCATGCCACTATTGCAGTGGAGAACATGTCATTACCATAGCTAGCAGCATTCTCATCTGAGAGAGACTGATGACCACACCCCTCCTCTGGGAGTGTGTGTAACATCTTCCAAAACTTTGAAAGTTGCCCAGGAGGGATGAGGCTTCCAGGTCGATTCCCACTCAAAACACATGATGTGAATTTCTCCAAGAACTACTAAGTGTTTAAAAATCAGTAAAAGGTTTATACCATAGGATAGGGAGAGGGCTCAGTATGTAAGGTGCTTGCTTGTGCAAGCAAAGTTCAGGTCCCCAGCATCTATGTAAAATGCCAGGCCTGGTGGTGTGAGTCTCTAATCTTTTGGGTGGTTGCGGGGTGAAGGGAGACATAGATGGATGCAGGAGGATACCTGAAGTGGTGAAGTGATTCACTTTCCTCTGAAGCAGTAGCTTCAGGCAAGCTTCAGGCATCCTGAAGGGTGGTACCTACACTCAGGCAAGCACACCTGCACATACACTACTCAGAAGTACACTCAAAGAGAAATTAAATATATGGAAAACACCTTTAGTTCAAGATGTGGAACACACTGACGTTGTTATACAATCATTTTCAAGACTTGATTATGGCTGAAAGTAAAGTGTTACTAAAATCCAAGCTAGATATAATTGCTGATGGTTGAAGCCTGAAGCTTGCTTTCTCTCTACTAAGGAGAGGTGTAGACGATTTTCCTTGCATAATAATTACACTATTATATAGTCATAACTTTGTCATAAGTATTTTCACAGTGGTTAGAATCAGTATTTTTAGTAAGGGTTCAACGTAGTTCACCCATCACTGAGGTATACATGGGATGATAATTCTGACTAGATGATGGCGTTTTATGTGTGTCCTGGCCCTGTTATAACACATTGTATAATATTAAAGAAAACTTTTGCCTTTTCTATATTTTTCTGCCATGATAAAAGAAAAAGAAAAATACCGTTAAAAAAGGGGAAAAATATCGGTTAAAGGGGCAGTTATTTTTAAAAACTTTTTTCTGGGCAAGATGTGCTTAAGTGTTTGGAATTCAAAAGATATGTTTGACGATCACCAGAGAATTATAAAAGACAGCTTA
The DNA here is from genome assembly GCA_963919715.1 of Microtus obscurus. NCBI lineage: Eukaryota > Metazoa > Chordata > Mammalia > Rodentia > Cricetidae > Microtus > Microtus obscurus. Next base: position 4,372 of record CAWTZC010001319.1, read on the forward strand.
CAAGTTTGGAAGATAACACAACAGGCAAATAGATGATAATTGCTTTTATTGAAAATCTTCAAGATAGGACCATGGAAGGAGGCCCAAAAAGTAATTCATAAATTACTGTGAAAGAGTATACCTATTAATAACCTATGAAATACACAACCATTTTGCCTTTGAAATTGTTAATGTTGACTATTAATATAACTGCTAATAAAAATTAAATCCCCACACAAAGGGGTAGAGAATCCAAACAGTGATGGTTCTTTATTTACCATAGTATATGACATTATTTAACATTATATAACCCTTGCCCCATTGCCCAGATATCTAGAGAGTTGTATCAAGAAAGTAAGGGAGATTGTGTGCCCATTTATCTATAGAAATCCACAATGCTGTGCCCAGTAAAGCAAAGTTAAAACAAATGTAATCAATAGTTAGAAATCAGATATATTGTATTTTCTTAGTACAGTGTGTCTTCTGTGTCGGCCCAAACAAAACGCCTTGGCCTGGGTAGTTCAGAAAGATGAGAGCTTTATTTAGTTCAAAGAACTAAAGATAAATGTCACTGGCCTCTGTTAGCTTTGCAGACAGATGAGGATGTAGAGGAAGGCGCCATTGTGCCAGGGAAACTCACAATGAAGACATCACATGGCCGTACAGCAATCCAGGAGGGATCCAGCTGTAGGCTCTCTTTATGATGACTGCTTCTCATGCTGAGGAAGAAAGGCCTTAATTTCTTCAGAGGCCTTTTTGCCCAGTAGCCTAGTTCCCTGGCTGAGCTTCCATCATCTCCGAACATCAAGGGAGTGGCCACCAAGCGTGGAGTCTGTCGGGGAGCAGACTTGAACATCTGCAAGCCACAGGATCTCCCATCCATTAAGCTCACGCAGCAAAATTCTTTCATAAGTTGTGTTTAATCCATCGTTCACATTGAATAGGAGATTCTTCTAGGTATTAATGAACAAGCAAAGCATGGGTGAGGTAAGATGCCCAATTCCATAGGGTTTATCTTGCTGAGAGTGTGTGGTAACTTCAGTTGACAGGTATTTTGATAAAAGCAAAGCAAGTCACCGAAATAGAGTAAAGAAGGTTATAGAAAACTATTTACAATGTGGTCTCATTTTCAGGAATAATTATACATACTGATAGAGCTTATATATCTGGTGGGATTCCTTACCCCCACGTTATTGATTCCTGATTTTAAAAAATACATCTGTATTTCATTATACACCTTTTAAAATTATTTTTTCTTAACAATAAAATTTTAATAATTTTATTGTATTTATTATTATCATCCATTCAATATGATGAACTATTAAAACTTTGTAAATCTATTGATACAAATCAAAACTCGTGTTTATTAACAAAATTATTTAAATGATGGTTAGGTAAACTATGTCTTTATTTTCTTTTTTTTTTACAGTTTAGGAAATATTTGGGGAGAATTCTAGGTGTGCTTTACTTGAAATTGTTATATACCCAGCTTTGTAACAAGTACACAGCAATAAGTAAAAGGGTGTGTGTGCACGCATGTTTGTATGCATGTGTGCATGTGTGTGTCGCACACGTGTTCATGTGTGCATGTGTGTGTGCATACGTGTTCATGTGTGTGCACGTGTGTGCGCACATGTTCGTGTGTGCATGCTTGCACGTGCGTGCATTTCAGTTTAATGCAGTCAGTCTTACTTCTTTCCTCTTATACCTGGTTCTCTCTGATCTCCTTAGCAGACTTTGCAGACCAATATCAACAAAGCAGATTGTGTGTTTTCTCCTCTCCCTTTTCCCCTTGCCACACGGATTGGGGCACTGTAAAATGGACAGGCATAATTGGAAGGAGAGGTGGTACGTGGCCATGTGCGGGTGGATGGAGCCAAGAGAGATGCTGATGGACCTGTTGTAGGCTGGGTTCTACCTTGGTTTGGATCTGGAGTGTTTCCTAAGACCCATAGTCTAGAAGTTGGTGCTTCATGGTGTGTGGAGGTGGAAGACACCTGAGGTGGTAGAACAAGTGGGAGATCTGGCAGCTGGAGGGACCCTGCGCCATCCCTTCTGTCTGTCTTTCCTCCTCAGCTGCTATGAGATATGTTCTGTTAAGCCTCCTATGATGTCCAGTAACACCACAGTCCCCAAAACATTGGACTCCCCAGTCCCAGACCGAGCTTTCCATGCCTGCGAACCAAGCTAAGCATTCCTTCTAGAGCTGAGTATCCCATCTGACACTCTAAAGAAAGTGTGATGAGTCTCATGCAAATATTCCTAGAGCAGACCTGGTCATGATATCCCAGGCTGCACTGGGGTTTCTGCTCCTAACTCTGCTACCTGCTCAGGGAGACGCCTTCCACAGAAGGGGAGCAATGCAGGTCTCACCCCAGGGTCTGGCTGAAGTAAGATCGCAGAGACATGAGGTTCTGGACTCTGGCGTGTTGTATGAACACGGAGTGTGCCGCAGCGGACACTTCCTATTGTTGCTCTCTGGGTTTCATGGTGATCTCTTCGCTATGCTCCGTCTGAATAAGCCTCCCTCTCCAGCTCTCCTTCTGGCCCCCACACTCTCTCTTTACGTAAATATATACAAAGACAACTTTTAAGCAGACCTGGGAGGCTGTAGAAGAATGCATGTGTACATTTCTTTGTGCTGTTCAGACTTGATGACCTCACATTAAGCTGGGAGGACTTCTTGAACCTTAGTACTTAAATTGATAAGGACCAAATTGAGAAGTGACATTTTTGTATAAAAATTCGTGTTTCTCTGGTCATCATTTTGCTAGATCTTACCAGATTAGTTTCATTAGAAATGAGAGCATCGTTTCTCGATTTTATCATAAACGAGTGAACATTTCTTCCCCACATGCATCCAGTAGAAGGAAAACTGTGTCCTCTGCACTGACGGTCTGTCAGACACGGAGTGACCTATTGTTCTTTATTCTATTTACATTTATCTGACTACAAATGAATTTGTCCATTTCATAGATCTGTGGCTTTAGTGTTTGTGCTTGGGTTAATCACTGCACTTCAGTTTCTTTGTATTATTTTTATGCATTGAAAATTTATAGTCACTATTGTACATTGCACCTAATAAGATATTGCTATCTGTTCAGCCACTTTTCCAGCTCACGTGTTTTCCTGTTGACATTTTTCATAGTGACGTTTGCTATATAAAGGTTTATATTTTCCTGTAGCTTAATATGCCTCTTTTAACTATGTCGGGACTTCAAACTGTGGTTAAAATAGGGATATCGTTGGCTCTTATTTCCAGTCTACTAATATTTCTGTAATCATTAGCTCTTTTTCTCTTTCAACATCCAGCAACCTTCATCCATCTAAAATCGACTGTAACATGTGTAAGGCTTGTGTGAGAGTGGCGTTCGTCTTCAAACAGACAGGCAGTTACGGCAGCGCCTTTCATTAACCCACCCGTTGATTTATGATTACATTATGCTAATGCCTGCTTCTACATACTGTCACCCACTCTGTTTCCCTGATTTATTTCTTTAATTTCATGTTTCGGTGCAGTTGGTTAGCTCATTCTGAGTTGCTAACACTCGAATGCCACTGTCTGCTCCTCGTTCTGCCAGCCTGATGCAGCTATTCAGAGGGTGTGGTGACACACTCTCTGGTTCCAGGCTTCCCTTTGCAGTTTACAGCAAATGAAGGAAGAAGTATTTGTCTTTGTTCCTCCTTGAGGCAGATTCTTGAGACATGTATTTCTGGAAACATTTTCATCTTCATATATCATTGGTCAAATCAAGTCACTCAGCCACTTTGAGGTGGTGATAAAGAAGCTGAATGACGGTGTTCAACAATATGGATTGTTTGTGAAAGTTTCATGGTGGACGTATTGATTTGTCACTGATGCAACATTGTGAGTTGGTGTGTCCCATCGTCAAAGTGTCTTATATTTTGATTTTGAAATTTTATGTGTAAGTATATAATTAACGAACACACATAGTGCACTTTTCATGCTGTTTACCCATTTCAACTATCAAATGAAGCTGAATGAGACTGACTTCTGCCCTCCTGCACGTGGTCCATAGTGGCTGAGCCTGTCTCTTACAGTATCACATCTATTATGTGTTCTGACATTGACTTTCTTCTGGAATCTAGACACACCATGTTTGACCTTATTTTACCTTTCATATATTTTATTATTTATTGTTTTCTTCCCCCTGCTTTCTATCTCGATTGCATTAAGAATAATTTATTTGGGGCTACTTTTTTTACCCACTAGTTTTTTTTTTCTTCTACTAAAACAAGGAGCATGAATTTGGTTTTATATGATTCTTAGTGTTTTTCGTTGTAGGAATTCTGCTTACAACTTTTGCAAGTCTGTTGTGTTATCGTGATAATTAACTTTTTCAGCTGCATTCCTACAATCTGTAAGCATGACAGCTCAGATATAAAGGGATCCTGACATCCAAGAGCCAAAAAATACCACAAAGTCACACCGGACAACAAACCTAGCACAAAGGGTTTATTGGGAGGGAAAAACACCAGGAGACTGGCGGCCTCTGCTTGGGCAAAAAAACAGCAGGGAAATGAGCAGAAGGTGGGACTTGTATAGTTTCAGCTTTTCAGGGTAAAACTTATCAGGGTGGTGGAATTTCACATCCGGGACTGGGCTTTTGACTTTGTAGGGTGGGAGGCTGTTAGAGTGTTCTGTAGGTGGAGTCTGGCAGTTAGAAGTCCTTGGGGAGGGGCCTGGCCATGTGTGTGGCTTGAGGGGCTTACACAATCAGGGTTCTTAAGTGTGTGCTGGTGTGGAGAAGCTGTACTGAAAACAGCAGGTGAGAGAGCGAGCAAGCCAGCGAGTGAGCAATTCATTTGTTCACTTCTCTCTGCTCCTGACCGGTGATGGAGCAGTGTTACTCTCCCCTCAGTGTGACTTCCCACCATGATCTATAGCAAACACCCAACTCTCCAAGTTGCATTTTGTTAAAATATTTTATTAAAGCAACAGAAATGAAACTAGGACAAATATCTCTAAGAAGTCCCTGTTTCGAAGGTTTTTTTTTTCTTAATTTATGTTTCTTTAACCAAAGCCAAAGAGTTGCCATATTGTATGCATGACAGTTGTACATGGGGTGAGTTTCAAATTCCATTTTAAAATAACCTTTTCTTCCCCTTCTTGGTCACGGTATCTTGATTCCTGGTATGGTTTGAGGTTTTTATTATAATTGCTAACATTTCTTGACTAGTTATTTGTGGGATTAATTTAAGATAGAGGACAGGAGTGTTTTCATTTGGGAAATATTTTCTCTCCTTAGTGCCTCTAGTCCTCTCAAATTGGAACCACTCTAAATTAATGGCTATGTTGTTTTGGACCCTTGTTACTTAAATGGGCCTGTAGCGGCATCCTCAGGCTGCAAATTCTTTTTATTTTATGGGTTTGTGTGTGTGTGTGTGTGTGTGTGTTTGTTTGTGTGTGTGTATGCTCTCCTGGCCGACCTAAGTGACTTTCCTTGTAGCCACTGGGGAAGAAGGACCAGGAGAATTTGATAAAAATGAGATTAATCCCTCCTAGAGGGCCTGGCTGTGACCCTACTTTCACTTGTGTGTTTCCTTTTGGAAAATCCATCTTGATAGACTTGGTTTTTATCTCTTCACTGAACCTAGGAGGCCAATCACACCAAACATCCAGAAACTTTGGTTAAGGGAGGGTGAAGTGTTAGAGGAATTATCCACAAAGGACAGGAGCCCCACCCCTTTTCTTTCCTTCAGTATGCAAGGGGACTAAGAAAACATTCCAAATCTCAAGAAGACCTCACTTTTAAAGATTAAAACCCTGCTAAGTGAAAATCAGAATTCTTGAGAGCACACCTGGGGTTCCATAACCACAGAGATAAAATCCTCTGCTTTGTCCACTTACCACAAAGAGGGAAGCTCAGGGCAGGGCAGGCTCCCAACAAACAGGGCAGGCATGCAGAGTGAAGCAGAAGGACAAGAGAACTGGTGAGACACTAAAGGAGTGGGTCAAATCTTGCTAGAGATTCCTAGGTCAAACACAGATGTTAAAGGAGCAGGTCAAATCTTGCTAAAGATTCATAGGTCAAACACAGATGTGTAAGTTTCAGGAGATCTTGAAGCAGCAGAGGGCAACCACAACACTCAGAGGCTGTGACTCTGATCTGGGATGTCCTGCTACCCAGGGCAACAAAAATTTCAGTTTTAACCTGAGCAAAGTCTAGTCATATTGAAACAAAATGCTTAGACAAATATCAAAAATCAAGGTTCAGAAATTGCACAATGGATTACATACAAGCTCTGTTCTAATTGAGGCCATTGCAAATTCAAAGGAGAGATGTGTGCCTTCACCTCACACTAACAGGCAGTCATTGCCCAGGTGGAGGAGCATGGCTTAGTGAAAGAAATCATCTAGGCAGCTATTTTAAATACAAAGAATTAAATTAGAACATCTTTGTGAGACAATAGGTAGGGAAATCTGATAGAAAATGGAGAGTTACCATGTTTGATAATTTTCATAATAATTTTGCTAAAAGCAATCAGCAGAAAGATTCAAGATGGAAGGGGAATATGGAGAGTACCACAAAATTCCAAGCAAGAGACTCAGATCAACTTTTATGTATTAAAAGTAAAAACTATCATGAAAAATGCGAAAGGGATAATACTGCAATAATTGTAATCGGGATATATGTTTCTCTAAATCCTCAGTTTAAAAAAAATGAAGCTCAGAAAACCCTGGACTAGCATGAAAAGGTAACGACCATGGATGTAGTACTGGCATGAACAACATGGGAGTATGCAACAACTTAGTGGTTGGATGTAAGGCCATCTCCAGGAGGTAGGACCCATACTCCACAATGTCACTAGGATGAAGAACCTATCCCTAGACAGGACACAGAGCCCAGGAAGAGCCTACTACTACACTCTGCTAGACAGGCATAGTTTTCAACTGATTCTTCACGACATGTTGCTATTTCCATGGATTAGTGCAACTTTCAGCACTCATCAGAGAAACTGCTTTCTGCCATAGAAAGTGATTAGCACAAAGACCTACAATTGGTCAATGTATACAGAATAAGATACTGTGGAATGCTCAGCCCTAAACAGAACATCAATATTCTACTCCCTTCTTCCAAGGCTCAGAGGTCAGTGTGGAAGGGGACAGAAGTGCTGGATGACTTCAGGGGAACAGTCTTTTCTCATTGCAGCAGGGTGATTGCAGCACATACGTGCCCACAGTATGTGACAGCACACACAAGACCTGTGCAGTCTCAAGCAAGACAAACAATCAGGAGAAGGGTGGTCATGACAAGGCCCTATCACTAATTGAGGAGCTACTGGTAGTTAATAATGGCAGAGAGAGAGAGAGAGAGAGAGAGAGAGAGAGAGAGAGAGAGAAATAGAGAGAGAGAAATAGAGAGAGAGAAATAGACAGAGATATTACTTTAAGCATGTGGGCCCTGAAAGATCCACAATGCTCCAGTAGATAGCCCCACATCCAGGAGTATATGGGCAAAACAAATTGTACTTGATGAGTTTTTAAAAGAGGACATGAAGTTGGGAAGCTTAGGAGGTAAGGGAGGGCCACTGGTCCGTGGACTGCCCTCATGTGCTTGCTGATGCGGGGGGACCGGGCCCAGAGTTCCCCCAGGCCAACTTATTGGGCCTAGCTCTAGAAGATTGAAGGTCCCCGGGCTCCATTGACCCGACCGCCACGCCCATCTGCAACAGCGAGCCCCGGGTACTTCTCAGCGTTTCGGGTCGTCTCATTTCATTTCTCCTGGACACTGGAGCAACGTATTCAGTTCTGAGAGAATTCTGGGGGCCCACCTCTCCCTCTAACTCCCCTACTGTCGGGGTAGGAGGACAGCCTTATCTACCTCACCAGACTCCACCCCTCAATTGTGTATTTAGGAGGTATCTTTCTCACTCACTCATTCCTAGTTCTACCAACCTGTCTGGTTCCTCTCTTGGGAAGAGACCTTCTGACCAAGTTGGGAGCCTCCATTTCTTTTGCACCCTCCACTCAATTTGTTCCAGATTCACCGGTGACACAGCTGCTGCTTCCCCTGGCCCCGCGATCCTCTGATATTAACACGTCTTTTCCTCTTCCAGCCTCCCAAGTGGACCTGCTCGTGTGGGACACCCAGAATCCTGCCGTTGCTAAACACCATTCACCTGTGGTCATCCAATTAAAAAACCCCACCAAGTACATCACACAAGCCCAGTACCCCCTCCCTTCCAAAAGCCTCAAAGGGTTAAAACCTTTAATCTCTGATCTTTTTGAGAAAGGGGTTGCTCTGTCCCACCTCTTCTCCCTTCAACACCCCAATCTTAGCTGTCAAGAAATCTAAAGGAACTTATCGTTTGGTTCAGGACCTCCGGCTCATCAACTCTGCTGTGGTGCCGTTGTATCCAGTCATACCCAACCCTCTCACCCTTCTCTCTAACGTTCCTCCAGGAACCTCCCACTTCTCAGTCTTAGACTTAAAAGACGCTTTTTCTCTATCCCCCCTCAGCCCTCAATCTCAAAACATCTTTGCTTTCACCTGGACAGACCCTGATACTAATTTCTATATCCAAAATAGAGTGTATAAAATTATTGAGGAATTTATATGTAAATAGCACTCTCAAAGCTCTTGTAATGAAGTATTCTCTTTGTATTTAAACTTCCCTTTCAAGAAGACATAGAAAGTATTTTTTAATATAAGATAAACCCAATTGTCTTGCTTCTGAAGCAGTTCTGGTTTTCTAAGGTGATCCTAGACACTAAGTCTAGTCTACATAAAGGATGAAGAGGAATTGGGTGGTGAATATAGGAGCAGACATAACACCACATGTCTTAGTCACTGTTCTATTGCTGTGAAGAAACACCATGACCAAGACAACTATGACAAAGCATTTAACTGGAGTCTTACTTACAGTTTCAGAGGTTCAGTACATTATTATCATAGCAGGAAGCATGGGGCATGCAGGTAGGCTCTGGAGCAGTGACTAAGAGCAACATCCTGATCATAGGTAGAGAGAGAAAGACTGGAATTACCATAGACTTTTGAAACATCATAGACCACCTTTTCAACAAGACCACAGTTCTTGATACTTCTAATCCTTTCAAATAGTACCACTCCTTGGTGACTAAGCATTCAAATATATGAGTTCATGGTAGCTTTTCTCATTCAAACCACCACAGCATGCCGTAAACAGATATAGCCTTGAACACACATATACGAATGCATACACACATGTAATATGAAGGGGCTGGCTTGTTGGGGTTTTCTGTCCTGCCCAGGTTCCCCACAGCTGGCAAGCCCCAAAGAAAATCACACAGAGATCTCTTAAGTTATAAAGCTGATTTGTAGTGGGAGCTGTGGGCAAGCCTGATTTTCATCCCACCCAGCTCCCGCATGGTTAGCTTTACACCCGAAATAACAACACACAAATTGTATTCTTTTAAACACTGCCTGGCCCATTAGTTCTAGCATCTTCTTGACTAATTCTCATATCTTGATTAACCCATTTCTAATAATCTGTTTAGCACCACGAGGTAGTGGCTTACAGGGAAAGATTCAGCATGTCTGACCTGGCAGTTGGCTCCATCGCGTCTGACCTGGAAAGGAGAGGCATGGTGTTGGCCTCACTTCCTCCCAGCATTCTGTTCTGTTTACCCCGCCTACCTAATTTTCTGTCCTATCAAAGAGCCAAGGCAGTTTCTTTATTAACCAATGAAATCAACTCAAAACAGAAGACCCTCCCACATCACTGATTGGCCCATTAGGTCAGGTTACTTATTAGCTCTTGTAGCTTATATTAACCCATTGTTCTTATCTATTTTAGCCACGTGGCTCAGTACCTTTTTCAGTGGGGGAGATCACATCCTGCTGCTTTGGTGGTCTGAGCAGGAGTGGGAGGAATCAGCTTCCTCCTTCCCAGAATTCTTCTGTTCTCATTGCATCATTTCTATTTCTTGTCTGGTTTTCCTGCCTGGCCAATCAGCATTTATTTAAAACAGGATTGACAGAATACAGACAATTCCCCTCTTTTTTTTTTTTAAAGGAAAATATCCATAGTCCATTTTTGGGGGAATGTGGGTGTAGTATTCCAGGCTACTACCAGCTGGTTGGGGGCACTGATAATCTTATGGGGACCTAAAAAAATTTAGAGTTATGATAAAGTTCTGACTGAAGTATCCTGTAAGTCTTGATCATCTCAGGCAGCAGTCTTGAACCTGTTCTGAATGAAGAACTCAGACATCTGGGCCATCTACTCCTGTCGGAGATTTCTCAGTTGCTCTTCCTTGATCAAACTGGATTTTTCTTAACTCTGAATAAATCCAAAGCCTCTCGTTTTCTGTGGAAACAAAAGCAAAATCTCTTCTCCAAAGTAACATACCTTTTGACTTCAATTTTGAAGTCAAGATATTTTCAAAATACTTACCTTGGATTAATTCAGCAGCATTTATAAGCAAATATCTTTTAGCAGCTGTTGCTCCTTCCTCAACATTCAAACAATTTAAAGAGAACATAATAATATACAGTATCAAGATTCTCTGTGTATTTTCCATCTTTACATGGCTTTATTTTAACCTCTATTTCTTTTATTTTTACTTTTACTTTTTGAGACAGGTTCTCTGTATATCTTTGTCCTGGAATAACTCTATAGATCAGGCTGTCCTTGAACTCACAGAGATCTGTCTGACTCTGCCTCCCAGGCAAATCCTACTGGTCTGTACCACCATAACACACACACACACACACACACACACACACACACACACACACACCACTAAACTCCAGGATGAGGATACCATATTTGTTTAAATAAGTTATTTACCTGAGTGGTGAATGGCAGCTAAATTCACTGAATCTGAATTAGTATAGTGGTTTGTGGTCATGGGTAAGAGTCCATGTGGAGTGATTTCTGTGTGGGGTTGGTTATATACAGTGATCCAGGCAGATTTACAGGGCCCTCCACCAATGGTGCTGATTCTATAGCAAGATTGCATAACTTGTCTATGTAGTAGAAAAGGGGCATCTGATGGGAGAGCCATTCTAAGTGTCTGTGCTGAATGTCTCATCCCAGGCCTTAAGGATGTGGCCCGATTTGGGTTGGGGCCTTAAAGAGCTCCAATGGGACTGGTTCTTTACAAGAATACCTTCCTGTAAAAAGGGAAAAACATAGATGTGCACAGAGAAAGACCATGTGCTGAACATGGGAAAGATGGCCACCTGCCATCCAACAGACATTAGGAGCAAGGAGAGCAGATGACACCTTGGCTATCAACTGTGCTTCCACCACCATGGGATAATGAGTATCTTTCCTTTGAGACATGTTTTTATTTCTAAACCCCAGCATACCAGCACACAAGGTATCACAGTTCCTGACCAGGCCCTGATGGAGGTGGTCCAAGCAATCCATGCTTCTAAACATGAGTAGGATGTAGTAGAAATGATGGCGGGCTGCAGCCCACCACCTGGCTAGCTTTACCTGAAATAATTACACAGAAACTGTATTCTTTTAAACACTGCCTGGCCCATTAGTTCTAGCCTCTTATTGGCTAATTCTCACATCTTGCTTTAACCCATTTCTAATAATCTGTGTAGCACCACAAGGTGTGGATTACCAAGGAAGATCTTAACCTGCATCTGTGTTGGGTGGGAGAATCATGGCGACTGACTGACTCGGCTTCTTTCTCCCAGCGTTCTGTTCTGTTTACTCTGCCTACCTAATTTTCTGTTCTATCAGGGCCAAGGCAGTTTCTTTATTGACCAATGAAAGTAACACATAGATATCATCTCTCTCCTCCATCATTTCCCCTTTTTCTGTTTAAACAAAAAAGAAAGGCTTTAACTTTAACATAGTAAAATTACATATAGCAAAAGCAGTTATTAAGCAAGAATCACAGTTATAATATTATATCTATTTTATCTTTATCATAATAATGGAAAACTATAACTATAACCAACCATTCTTCAATTCCATCAAAGACTCCAGAAGGATATAATATTACCTAAGCAAACAAGAAGTCCAAAATTCTAGAAATGAAAGAGACATCACGCTGTCTGGACAGTCACCCAAAGTTCTTTTGTACCATTGGGGCATCCATCTTCAGCCTACAGGCCCATAGTATCCAGCAGACATTTCCATGAAGCAGGAAATTCCAAAGACAGTTTAGTCACTTTCTGCTGTGTCCTGCAGAATGTCTTGCAGACTCTTTCATGAATCAGAAACCCCAAAAGACCATCTCACCTTTAGGCAAATTCAGCAGTCCTTTCTCTGCAGGTTCTTTGTGTCTAGTTCATGCAACAGTCCAGGCAAGAGCAGTTTCTTGCCCAAATGGCTATCATACTCCATAAGGAGCCTCTTCTATGTCCATCTTCCTCTTGAAGTAGCTGGTGCTGCCAGGAGCAGTTGTGTCTCATTGTCATGGAAAGCCCTAAGTTATTAAAACATTAAATGCCATATTCCGCAGTCTTTGAAAGATAGGAAGAATGTCTATCTAACTGAAATATATCTCTATATATCTAGAAAATCTAACTAACATGACTACAAGCTTAATTATTCTTGATGATTATCCATTAACAACCAGTATTTCCTAATTATACATTACATTTTTAAATGAACTACACAATTACAATACCTTAATCAAGAGCAGAAATACATATACATATAACAAAATTGACCTTCAAATTCATACCAATGCAAATTATTCATATCTATATCATATCCCCCTTTAAATGTAAAAGAATGTTTATAAACCATATTTGGGAAAATGGGCACAGTTTTTTTTTCTCTCCAAACTGCTTTCTGCTATATAGGGGCACTGTTATTCAGGTCTTTCATGGTATAACCTGTGTACCAGGTTCATCTCAGTGGACAGTTGACTGAAGCAATTTTTTGAGGGTGTTCACAGCAACCTTTCAGGAGGGCGTGGCCTATGATACCTTATTGGGATAGAAGCAATCCACAGGGTCTCATCCTCTGTGAAAACAAAAGAAGACCCTCTCCAAAGCATCATATCCTTAGACCCAAATTCTGAAATCATAATACCCTTATATCCATTCTGGTTTAGCTTGGCAGCCCATGTAATGAAATGTCTCTCTGTACTTAGCTCCTTCACAGTCAAAAATTTTAAAGAAAACACAATGTACATAATCCAGACTCTCTGTGAATTTTCTATTTTTATGTGGCTTATTTTTACTCTCTCAGTTTACTTTATTATGTCTCTTTAAAGACTTTACCCTTTTAATTTTATTCTCTCTCTCTATTTTTTTCTCTTTCAAGCCTACATACACTCATTCAACACTGAGATTTATGTCTGAATCTGTTTTATTTTGAATCTGTAATATTTTTACTATCCAGGAGCACTTTTTAAAATGCTAAGTTGCACCATGTAGAGGAAATACGGTTCCACCTGTTTACTGCCAGTCTAAACCTTAACTGCTCTGTTATTATGGTAATTATGATAGTTCCTGCCTGAGGTCAGCACAGTTCAGCAAGGAGTAGCCCCTCCTGCCTCAGATCCTTTTGGTGCCCTTGAGCTGTGCAAAGTTCCAGGCACACAGCAAGTCCACATTGGAGCCGCACTCTGAGACTGAGCATGCAGCCCAGAAACTCTTTTCATCCAAGTTACAGACAAATCTGACACCATGAGCACTGTGCAGTCTGAAAACACCTCTCTGTATGGCGGCAGGAATCTGCCATGCTCTCCTGCCTGACCAAGTCTGATTCCACCATCTGCCCAGGCAGGAAGAGCTGAGCCAAGGGCATGGTCTCAGCTACTTTCCTCCTGATCCTGAGTGGGAATAGAAACATACAGTCCCATAAAAAGCCATTAAAATGCTTTAAAGCCAGAGTTTGCAGTGGCGGTACACCCCCAGGAAGCCGTGCTTTAAAATGACACAGCTTTTTTTCTGATGCTCTTGCTGAATCAGAAAATTTCTCTATGGCATGCCACCAACAAACAGCAAAAATCTGCATTAAACTCTGTTTTTTCTCTGTTTAAAATTAAGCTCTCTCAGGTTTTATGTAGAGTTTGTTACCACGCAGGTTAAGATCTTCCCTGGTAAGCTACACCTCATGGTGCTACACAGATTATTAGAAATGGGTTAAAGCAAGATGTGAGAGTTAGCCAGTAAGAGGCTAGAGCTAATGGGCCAAGCAGTATTTAAAAGAATACAGTTTCCATGTAATTATTTCTGGTAAAGCTAACCATGCGGAGCTGGGCGGGAACGCAGCCCACCGCTGCTCCTTACAACAGTAGGAGACCACAACCTCTGCCAGATCATTCTAGGGAGGACCTGAAGACCTGCTGGTCTCCTGGTCTTGTTCAGAGGGCAGCATGTGTCTGCCTAAAGAGCCTCTTGCAAATGCAACTATTATATTCTTCTAAATTAAACTTGCCTTATTAGCCCCAATGTTTGTAGGCATGGAAGTTATAATCTAAACTAATACTTGTCTTACTAAGCCCATTAGTGATCCCTGTTGATCATCTGTCTATCTCTTTATGTATCTCTCCTTGGCCTAGCAAATAATCTTTGTGTCTTTATCCCGTATCAATCGTCAGAATCATATCTATTTATCTATCATCTATTCATATACCTAGACATTTGTTTATTGAATCACCTCTCATCTATTTGTCTATTATCTATCACTCACCTATCAGATACCTATAACCTTATCCATATGATTTAATATACGTGACTGTTTAAAGCCAAAACGGTGTTACTCTTCCATAAATCTGTGACATAAAGATGAGCATAAAGTTTAAAAATACTTGAGAGCTACTGTTTCCCAGAAGTTATTAAACAAATCATTTACTATGATAAGTTAAAGATGTGTACCATAATCAAAAAGCTCTAAAATTGTCCAAAGAAATATAGATAAAATTCAATATTCTAAATAAAATGCAATTCTAAAATTCACATTAGAAAATGAAAGGAGATACAGGAAATAAAAAGAAGAGAAAAATAATAAAATGGCATGCCTGCCAATACGTCTGTCAGTAATGATATTACATATATAGATTGATTAACCCAATCAAATTTCTGGGATTACAATACTTATATCAATAATTATATTAAATATATAAATTGAATAACCCAATTCAATATAATTGGATTATCATGGTGAATTTGGAAAGGTCTGTTCAATTATGTCTATAAGTAAAATGCAACAGAAAAATACAAATAGATTGAAAATGTAATTTAGAAATGATATTCCCTGGGGTTAGGAAGCCCCAGAATGGAGTGAAATTATAATAATAAGAGGCATATGGTCCAGAACAAGAGGGTGGAATCATCATGACAGTGGGCTCCGAACCAGAAGGGAAAGACGTTATAATAAGATGTCTGATCTGGAACAAGAGCGGGGAAGCCTCCTGATGGTGGGCCTGGCAGAAGCGGCTTCTGTTCATGACACTGCTGTGGTTTGGGGACAGCTCTGACCTCAGAGGCAGGACTCCGTATTTGTAAGCTCAGTGGAAACCACCAGCAACAAACATTGAAATTAATAGAGTTTTAGTTTAGGGTTTGATAAAATATATTTAAGTGTATTTAAATATATAGTTAAGCACTAGCTAGCATTTACTCTGACTTATTCTATACGTTTTCAGAGTGAAACAGAAACACTATATTGCCAGCGAGATGATGAAATAACCTGAGACTGCATAACTGTCATAATAGATATTCAAATGAGATTTCCCATCCGGATAAAACTACAGTGTAAGACATTTCTACGGAGTTATTCTTTCCTTTGCTCAGATTTTAATTGGTTTTTATGATTTCTCTAGAAATACCAAGTATGTAGAAGTATGAGGGAGAGAGGGAAAAGGCAACATTGTTGCTGTCTTTAAGAAAAAAAAAAGTGGTTAATGCCAAGATGGCATGAGTGTGGACAGAATTATAGCCTGTGTGATACAAATTCTTTTAAATAACTGGCATCAATCGCCACTTATCATAAGCTGGAAGCTCAAAGGTCTTCCACATCCTCCCTCTTGTGCCTTCTCCTGGAGATAGCTGTTTGTTATGGCAGTCTGCCCTGTTTGTCAGCACCGGAGTGAATCAGACATTTGCCAATATGCATTCTGCAGAGATCACTCAGTGCAAGCAGACCACTGTGCATGGAAATTTGTCTGCAAAATTGATGGCTTGATTTTGATTGTACACTAGCACAAGGCAGCATTTACACCTGTTTGATAGGAGTTACAAAGGACAAGAAGAAATTCTGCCTTTTACCAAATGAGTGTTTATCCAGCCTTTTCCTTGAATGTGCCACAGTCAGGGCTGGACATGGGAAGCGGGGAATGTAAGTGGCGCCGAAATGCTTGAACATTCAACAATACGGCCTTGATTATAATGAGTGGTTGAGTTTTATCTGGATGCAAGCATACAAGCCCAAATGTCTGTTATTCTTTAACAACAGCGTCTTGGTGAATTAGCCACAAAATGCCCGTTTTCTTAGAGATGGTCCATTCTACCTTAGTATGAACACCCAGGGCAGCTATCTATTGAAGTAACTAGATCTTCTAAGTTGATTAAATACAGATGCAGGGAAGGCACTTTGGTAAGTATTTCAGTTACTGGTGGCAGCAGAGAGCGTGGATGCGTGGGTGCCTGTGAGTAGCTCAGAATTTTCCACTTCCTGTACACCCAGACAAGTCCCTGTATCTGCCTTCAAGCTGATGGAGTACGGCAAACATCTCAGACATCCTGAGGCAGAGGGGTCTGGGTTTTGGTGAGAAGCTGTTGACTACTCTTTCTCTAGTCCCCTAAGCTGAAGAAAAATCATGCTGCCAAGCTCTGAGCAGCAGCAGGTTTTACTCCGAGCCTGTGAGTGTGTTGAGTAGCCTGGATACATCATCCTATTTAGTCCTTAAGTAAATCAAAAAGGCCAGTGTAAGGCCATATTCATGGACACAGAATGACGATATTTTCATATAGCGTGGATACTGCCAGAGGTTTTTTCTTTTCAAATCTTATTTCCCCTGCCACTGTCTCACATTTCCATCTTCCGATTCCGGGCTTGCTGAATTATTTTATTTTAGAAATCACTGTAATGAAGTACTTGGAAGATGATATTTGAAACTGAAGATTGGGATAGAAAGGGTAAAAACATGGCTTATAATCCAATTTAGTGATTATGGGGATGGTCAGGATGAAGGTGTAAAAGGAAAAATGTTAAAAAAACAAACACAGAAAAACTAAGAATCATGTCTGGAAACGTTAATGTCAGTTCTGACAGCATTTAACCAGGAAAGATAAGATTAATGTTATCTAGAAAATCCTTTAGCAGAATCTATATAGCTGACGCCCACACTGATTTCATGAGCATACTGACTGACTGGCATGGACTCTTAAAATATTAATAAGGGGTGGGTCTGTAGAGATGGGTCACTGGATAAGAGCCCTTGCTGCTCTTCCAGATGGCCCTGTATCCAGCCTCCAAGAGCACAAGGCTCACATGTGATACATGTGAATCTGAAGACCACTGGACAAATGAGATATCTGAAGAAAGAGGACAAGTCATTCTGTTGGTAATCGTTCCTATTGGTACACCACATTATTCCAAATGATAAGATTTCATAAATCTTCCCAAACGTTTGTTTCTGCTCTTCTCTACAGACATATATATATAAATTCATATATATATTTAATATATTTATATTATATATATTTATATTATATTATTATATATATATACATATATATATGGTCTTTTTATAGTCCTAGTCCAGTTAAAGATTAAAGCTGGCCTTGGAGTAGGAGTGTGGCTCTCTCCTTCTCTAGACACAGCATGCTTATTGAAGAGAATTCCAAAATCTCTGTCTTATGTCAGAAGAGCCACCTGATATAAAACAAAAGAAAAACAAATATTTAGGAATATTTTATTTCCACTAATCTCATAATTTTTTGGTTTTTATATTGATTCTTTAACAGTTTTTTTTCAAGATATACATATTATCTCAAAATTCAGAAGACTAATAAATATGTATATATTATATATGCTTATGTATAATATAAATTTTAAATTTTTGTCATACTATTAATAGTCATATAGAGTACTAGCTAACTCTAGAAAAAGGTTTCATCTACCTTTCTGTACATGATTTCGGGTTTGAATCTCTCTCAGTTTTCTGCAGTGAACCATGAGCATGCCCCACAGCAACCTTTGAAGTCTCCAAAAGGAGGATGGGGCCTCACAATGATGATTCCTCCAGGGCTATAACAACACCACTAAACTGGAAAACATCACCTAAGGATTGGCTTAGGCCTACAAACTTCTCAGAACAATTTTGAGGTGGCTATCTAAGATGATCCAGTCTCATAGACAACTCTAGCCAGGACATTAGAAAAGCCCTGCACTTTCCCATGATTCATAGACCGGCCAAATTACAGCTACCTCTCCCAGGACTTGACAATTAACCCAAATTTTTCTTTTCAGAATCGCCTTCAGACTATCCTGCTTCGCAGAAAAGCTTGTTGAATATTCTAGGTCTGTAGGCCAAAAATAGATGCCCCAACATTGTAGAGAAACTTTGGGTGATTGTACAGGAGCCAGATGTTCCTGTCATTACTCACTATTTTTTTTTTTTAATTTTGAAGTCACTTGCTTGCACTTCCTGCTTACTCAATTAAATTATTTCCTCCTTGGGACTCTGAGGTAGTTGAAGATTAGATAGTTATAGTTATGGTTTTCCTTGTATACTGGACTCAGAAAAGAAACTCACTAAAGAGGTGTAAAGTATAATAGGTTGAGAGACATTAAAGTATAAATTTGATAATGCAAATTGGAATAGAATGTCAACTAGGTACAACCTTTTAGATTCATTAGGACAGAATAGATATAGAGTATTTTCTCTAAATTTGTCAAATGCAAATAGACTAGACATTGTGGATGTACTTATTGCCTGTATATATTATATATAGTTATTATAGTTATTGTATGTGTTTTTCATATATTAGTTATAGGTGTCTTTTTTGTTTTAGACAAAAAGGAGAAATAGAGTGGTATATTATTAGTGTTTTAATAAATAAAGCTTGCTTTAAGATCAGAGTGCAAAACAGCCACACTATTCAGCCATACAGGTCAGGGAATGGTGGCACACACCTTTAATCCAAGCAGCTACACTAATTACCATAGAGGCTGGACAGTAGTGGTGCATGCCTTTAATCTTAGAACTAGAAAGTATTACAAAAAAAGAGGAAACAGGTCTCACACTCAGTCTCAATCTGAGAACTCATGGAGGTAGGATCACCCATTTTAGTCTGAGGTAGAGCTAGGAGCCAGTGACTGGCTGCTTTGCTTTTCTAGTCTTCAGCTTGAACTCAGATATCTGTCTCTGAGTTTTTATTAGGATAGGTGTGGTGTTGTTGGAGGAAGTGTGTCACTATGGAGGCAAGTTTTGGGGTCTCATTTACGCTCAAGCCATGCCCAGTGAGACAGTTCCCTTCCTGTTGTCTTTGGATCAAGATGGAAGGACTCTCAGCTCCAGCACCATGCCTGCTGCATGCTGCCTTGCTTCGTTTCATGGCAATAATGAACTAAGTCTCTGAGCTATAAGCGAGCCACCCCTATTAAATGCTTTTCTCTATAAGAGTTACCATGGCCATGGTGTCTCTTCACAGCAGTAGAAACCCTAACTAAGAAACTGGGATATCCGAGACATTTAGGTAAGCAACAAGAACAACTAATTGGAGAGTTGAATATTTCAAATCTTGTCTGCTCAGATTCTAAGCAAAGAGGATGTTTCAGAGTTTATTGCTTTTTTTATTCTGGCGGATGGCTCTTTGAAACCTACCTCACAGAATTAAGTCTCTGATAACATGAACAGGCCCCTGTTTGTCAACCCTTTCTAGATGTCAGCTTGTGTAAACATAAAGCTCACACTGACTCCTGTTATGCCATGAGCAAGATCTAGGGAACAGGGAGAATGGTCTGCACACACCTAGGGTGGAGTCTTCTTGGGATAGATCTCGTACCCCAGAGTTGCCTGCCGCTCCACATGGACAGGTCCCTGTGCTCCTCTGCACCTGAGGCTGCACAACACCCCAAGTATGAGAGTGCATCCTGCCTGGGCTCCTGTGCCTGTGGAGCACCATCCCACACATATCTCAGTGCTCTCTTCTCTGAAACATTGACACTAGAAAAGTATAAGGCTTGCGGCACTTAGCAACTTTGTGGGTGTGCTGGACAATTCTTGTGGCTAAGGAAAAACTGTGTGGTGTGGGTTTGAATGAAAGCATCCCCATAGCCTCATAGGCTCAGGTGTTTGACTAATTGGCCCCCAGTAGGTGGTGCTGTTTGGGAGGTGTGACCTTGTGGGATTAAGTGCAATACTAGCGGTGGACTTTGATGGTCCACACACCATTCCCAGTTTGGTTTGTCTGCTTTGTGCTTGTCATTCAAGATGTGAGCACTCTGCTCCAGCACCAGCAGTCCTCACGTCTCTGCCCAACATCTTAGACTCTTTAACTATAAGGCCAAATAAACTTCTATAAGTTGTCTTGTTCATGTGTCTCATCACAGAAGTGTAACTAATTTGGGTGCTTCAACAATGGCATGCTTGACTTCTCCTTGGGACAAAGAGCATTATGTTGCCTTGATAACATGTTCTTCCTCCCCTTATCTTAAAGATTTCTAGAGACAGGTGTGACCATCACAGTCAGCATTGCTACCACAGCTGGTTCAAGAGACACAATACCACAAAATATCGGGCTTCTATGCCACAGTCCTAAATATAACATGACTTTATTAGCAGATAGAAGTGGTGTATAACATGAGCAAAACTTCCCACAGTGAAACTGGGCCCTGTGAAACCCACCCTACTCTGGAAAACATGCAGGCAGCTTTGTATCCTGTTCCAGTTGAAGAACGGTCTGATCCACATTCAGCTATGGGAGGAAAGTTTCTTCCAGAGAGTTGAGAGGCTATATATTTATTGTTAAAATTATGGTTTAGTTAGAGATATACCACATATTATCATCTAGCCATTTAAGGAATCAAAGGCTCTTCCTCCAGACTACTACTCAAGCTTTCCTCCTTCTAGACTATGTATATTGGATTAGCCATGTACCTTTTCTCAGTAAGGCATTCTCATTTTGCTTCCTCTCTGTCAGGCTGATGACTGCATCTCTGCCTCTTTTCTTCCAGATTTCTCTTAGTCTGGTTTCCCTGCCCATACTTCCTGCAAGGCTACTTGCCAATCAGTGTTTTATTAAACCAATATAAGTGACAAATCTTTACAGTGTGCAAGAGCATTATCTCATACCATGATTTGTTTAATGTTTTCTCATTTTTATGTGTGTGTGCACCTGTCAAGAATGATGTTGATTTCAGAATTCATTGTTTCCTGCACTCAGAACTCTTGCTGTGGCTAGTCTCACTGCGCTTTGAAGATGCCCTGTCTCTGTCTCTACTTTCCCAGACTGGTGTTGCATGCTTTTGCATGCTTGTACCATTCCTGATGTAGGAGTGTCATATATCAATCTGTTGATTTCATTGGTTAAAATAAAGAAACTGCTTGGCTGGTCCTATAGGTTAAAACAGGTGGGAGGAGTAAACAGTATAGTATACAGACAGGAAGAGGAAGTGAGGTCAGAGAATGCACACAGCTCCGCTCGGAGAGACAGCAGCCTCCTGTCTAGCGGGCAGACAGGATGGCCCAGCTCTCTGAGGCACGCTCGTGATGAAGCTCCGACCGACCCAAGATGGACATAGGCTAGAATCTCCCCGGTAAGCGCACCTTGGAGTGCTAACACAGAATATTAGAAATGGGTTAGACCAGGTGCAAGAGTTAGCCGAGAAGAAGCTAGAAATAATGGGCCAAGCAGTGTTTAAAAGATAACAGTTTTCGTGTAATTATTTCGGGGCGTAAGCTAAGCCATGCCGGCGGCCGGGTGCGGGGAGGACACAGCCACGCTGCTTCCTATTTCAACAGATGGCGCCCAACATGGGGCAACTGAATCCAAAGAAAGTCTGAGAAAGCTTGGGAAAGAGTAAAGCATGTTTTCTTGGTAGCAGCACTTTCTCGGGTATACTCTGTTTGCTAGAGGCAAGCATGTGCTCTCATCTAAGAGAGGCTTTCCTGACTCAGCTTTAGCTGCAAAACCCTGCAGCTTATTAAGAGGTCCTGCCACAAAACACTTAAACGTTGTTGATGAAAAGCTAAACGCATGGTTTTCGGTTTTCAGCCGTAGCAGGAAAAAAAGCTGCACCGTTTAAAAATGCTGGCTTTCTGGGCCATCCTGCCGGGGCAACTCTGACTGTTTGAGGCAGGAGGGCAGACTACAGAGAAAGGACTTGAGTGTTGTCTGTTGCAGCTTAATTGCTGGCAGGGACCTTGAAACACTGTAGAGTTGTGGCACTGAAGGCGGCTCTGGCCGGTACCTCAGCCACAAGGTAGGAATGGCAGAAAGCTAAGGAATGGACTGGATCTAGCTGGCAAAGCCACGCCTTTAGTCCTACTGAGATTGCTTGGTAAATTAAAGACCTATGTGGTCAGAAAAACAGAGAGAGATACAGTAAAAAGAGATTCAAAGATAAAGAAAATTTTTAAATGGTTTACAGTGTGTTAAAAATATATGCAAGCTAAAAGTAAGTTCTTAAAAGTAAAAAATAAGGAAGAAAAAGAGAAGTTGGTTGTGGTAGTACACGCCTTTAATCCCAACACTTGGGATGCAGAGGGAGATTGACCTCTGTGACTTCAAAGTGTGGTAGCACACACCTTTAATCCCAGTGCCTAGAAGGCAGAGACAAACAGATCTCTGTGAGTTCAAGGTGTAGTAGCATAGGCCTTTAATCCCAGTGCCTGGGAGGCAAAGACAGGCGGATCTCTGAGAGTTCAAGAAGAGCCTGGTCTACAGTGTCCAGGTCAAAGATATACGCTTAAAAAGCAAAAAGTTAAAAGTAAAAATAAACGAAATAGAGGTTAAAATAAAGCGCACAAAGATGGAAAATACACAGAGAATCTTGATACTGTATGCTATTATGCTCTCTTTGAATTGTTTGAATGCTGAGGAAGGAGCAAGAGCTGCTAAAAGGTATTTGCTTATAAATGCTGCTAAACTAACCCAACATAGACATTGTGAAAATGCCTTGACTTTGGAATTTGGATGTAAGGACACAATACTTTGGAAAGGAGTTTCTTGTTTTGTTTTCACAGAGGACAAGACCCTGTTAATTTCTTCTATTCCGATATGGTATGATGGACCACGCCCTCCCTGAAGGGTTGCTGTGAACGCCTTCAGAAAATTGCCTCACTCAACTGCCAACTAAGATGAAACCACTACACAGGTTATACCATAAAAGACCTAATTAACAACGCCCCCATTCAGCAGGAAGCAGTTTGGAGAGAAAACTGCGCCCATGTTCCCAAATATGGTTTATAAGTGTTCTTTTACATTTAAAGGGGGAAATGGTATAGGTATGAATAATTTACATTGATATGGATTTTGCTTTAGTGATTTAAATTTAAGGTCAATTTTGTTATATGTATATGTATTTCTGATCTTGATTAGGTGTAGTGATTGTGTAGTTCACTTAAAAATGTAATGTATATAGGTTGTTAATGGATAATCATCGATAATGGTCAAGCTTGTAGTTATGTTAGTTAGATTTTATAGATATATAGAGATATATTTTAGTTAGATAGGCATTCTTCATATCTTTCAAAGACTACAAAATAGGACATTTAATGTTTTAATAACTTGGGACTTTTCATGACAATGAGACACTCTGCTCCTGGCAGCACCAATCTACTTCGAGAGGAAGATGGGCATCGAAGAGGATCCTTATGGAGTTTGATAGCCATTTGGGCAAGAAACTGTTCTTGCCTGGACTATTGCATAAACTGGACACAGAGAACCCGCAGAGAGAGGACTACTGAACTTGCCTAAAGGTGAGATGATCTTTCGGGGTTCCTGATTCATGAAAGAGTCTGCAAGACATTCTTCAGGACAAGCAGATAGTGACTGCCTTTGAAATTTCCTGCTTTGTGGAATGTCTGCTGAATTCTATGGGCCTGTAGGCCAAAGATAGATGCCCCAACGGTACAGAGGAACTTTGGGTGACTGTCCAGGCAGCGAGATGTCTCTGTCATTTCTAGAGTCAGAAAATTGCTTTTTTCTTGTTCGCTTAGATAATATTGTATCTTTCTGGAGTCTTTGATGGAGTTAAGAATAGTTAGTTATAGTTATACTTTTCCTTAGTTATGATAAAGATTATTGTAATTTTTACTTGATAACTGTTTTATGTAATTTTGCTATGTTAAAGTTAAAGCCTTTCCTTTTTGTTTAAACAGAAAAAGGGGGAAGTGATGTAGGAGTGTCATATATCAATCTGTTGATTTCATTGGTTAAAATAAAGAAACTGCTTGGCTGGTCCTATAGGTTAAAACAGGTGGGAGGAGTAAACAGTATAGTATACAGACAGGAAGAGGAAGTGAGGTCAGAGAATGCACGCAGCTCCGCTCAGAGACAGCATGTTCCTGTCTAGCGGGCAGACAGGATAGCCCGGCTCTCTGAGGCATGCTCGCGATGAAGCTCCGACCGACCCAAGATGGACGTAGGCTAGAATCTCCCCGGTAAGCGCGCCTTGGGGTGCTAACACAGAATATTAGAAATGGGTTAGACCAGGTGCAAGAGTTAGCCGAGAAGAAGCTAGAAATAATGGGCCAAGCAGTGTTTAAAAGATAACAGTTTTCGTGTAATTATTTCGGGGCGTAAGCTAAGCCATGCCGGCGGCCGGGTGCGGGGGAGGACACAGCCACGCTGCTCCAATTTCAACACATTC
>CAWTZC010001321.1:0-21955 GCA_963919715.1 Microtus obscurus
CTGTTGTTAAAGAGGGGCGGCCGGCTGTGTCCCCTTCACCTGGCCGCCCGCATGGCTTTAGCTTAAGCCCCTGAAATAATTACACCGAAAACTGTTTTCTTTTAATCACTGCCTGGCCCATTATTGGCTAGCTCTTACATATCGACCTAACCCATTTCCTGATAATCTGTGTAGCACCCCAAGGTGTGACCGGGAGATTCTAGCCTCGTCTGCAGGTACTGGGAACATCATGGCGACTCCTTCTGACTCAGCTTCTCTCTCTCAGAATCCTCTTCTGTCTACTCCACCCACCTAAGGGTTGGCCTATCAATGGGGCTCAGGCAGGTTTCTTTATTTTAACCAATGAAATCAACAGATTGGTATAGGACACTCCCAGCCATCACTTCCCCTTTTTCTGTTTAAACAAAAAAGAAAAGCTTTAACTTTAACATAGTAAAATCACATATAACAAAACAGTTATCAAGTAAGAATTACAGTTACAATATTTATATCTACTTTATCTTTTATCATAACTAAGGAAAACTATAACTATAACTAACCATTCTTCAACTCCATCAAAGACTCCAGAAGGATATAATACTAAACAAGAAATAAGAAAACTCTAGAAATGACAGAGACATCTCGCTGCCTGGACAGTCACCCAAAGTTCCTCTGTACCGTTGGGGCATCTATCTTCGGCCTTCAGGCCCACAGTATCCAGCAGACATTTTTATGAAGCAGGAAATTTCAAAGACAGTTCAGTCACTTTCTGCTGTGTCCTGCAGTATGTCTCGTGAGACTCTTTTTATGAATCAGGAACCCCGAAAGATCATCTCACCTTTAGGCAAGTTCAGCAGTCCTCTCTCTGCGGGTTCTTTGTGTCCAGTTTATGCATCAGTCCAGGCAAGAACAGTCTCTTGCCCAAATGGCTATCAAACTCAATAAGGATCCTCTTCGATGCCCATCTTCCTCTCGAAGTAGATTGGTGCTGCCAGGAGCAGATGTGTCTCATTGTCATGAAAATCCCTAAGTTATTAAAATATTTAAATGCCATATTCTGCAATCTTTGAGAGATATGAAGAATGTCTATCTAACTGAAATATATCTCTATATATCTAGAAAATCTAACATGACTACAAGCTTGACTATTATTTATGATTATTCATCAACAACCTATATTTCCTAATTATACATTACATTTTTAAATGAACTACATAATCACAATACCTTAATTAAGATCAGAAATACATATAACAAAATTGACCTTAAAATCCATACCAATGCAAATTATTCATATCTATATCATATCCCCCTTTAATGTAAAGAACATTTATAAACAATATTTTGGGAACATGGGCAGGTTTTTCTCTCCAAACTGCTTCCTGCTGAATGGGGGCTCGTTAATTAGGGTCTTTCACGGTATAACCTGTGATAGTTTCATCTCAGTTGGGTTGAGCGAAGCAATTTTCTGAGGGTGATTCACAGCAACCTTTCAGGAGGCGCGTGGTCTATCATACCATATCGGAATAGATGCAATCCATAGGGTCTGGTCCTCTGTGAAAACAAAAGAAGACCCTCTCCGAAGCATCATATCCTTAGACCCAAATTCTGAAGTCATACCCTCATGATATCCATTCTGGTTCCACTTGGCAGCCCATATAATGAAATGTCTCTCTGTACTTAGCTCCTTCACAGTCAAAAATCTTAAAGAAAACACAATGTACATAATCCAGACTCTTTGTGGATTTTCCATTTTTACGTGGCTTATTTTTCTTTATTTTTTTAATCTCTTAACCATTTGTACTCTGTCTCTTTAAAGACTTTACCTTTTTTATTTTTAAAGGCATTAACTTTATTCTCTCTCTCTCTCTATATATATATATTTTTTTCTCTCAAGCCCACGTACATTTATCCAACATTGTGACTCATTTAGTGGTCTGTCTGAATCTGTTTTATTGTGAATCTGTAATTTTTTTACTATCCAGGAGCATTTCTTAAAATGTTAAGCATTTCTTAAAAACTTAAGTTGCACCATGTAGGAGTAATACGGTACTGCCTGTGTCCTGTAAAGTCTAAACCTTAAGTGTGCTGTTATCACAGTAATTACGGTAGTTCCTGCTTGAGACCAGCTTAGTTCAGCATGGCTGAGCTGAGCTGCTTCTGGCTCAGAGCCATTGGGTGCCCCTGAGCTGAGCACAATTCCAGGCACACAGCAGTCCACATTGCCATCAAGCAAGCCATAGCACTTTATTCCAAATGCTCCATTCAAAAGCTCTGTCTCCCACAGGAGCCAGACAGAGATCACAATGGCGGCACAGCCCAGAAAGCCGGCATTTTAAAACAGCCAGTTTTTTCCTGCTGCTGAGTCAGGACAATTTCTTTGCAGTACGCAACCCAGAAACAGCAAAAAGCTGTCTTAAATTTTCTCTATATCCTTTTTAAGCCCTCTCAGGTTTTACGTGGAGTTCATTAGCACGTTGGCGCGCCAATCTGTTGTAAGAGGGGCGGCCGGCTGTGTCCCCTTCACCTGGCCGCCCGCATGGCTTTAGCTTAAGCCCTGAAATAATTACACGAAAACTGTTTTCTTTTAATCACTGCCTGGCCCATTATTGGCTAGCTCTTACATATCGACCTAACCCATTTCTGATAATCTGTGTAGCACCCCAAGGTGTGCTTACCGGGGAGATTCTAGCCTGCGTCTGCAGGTACTGGGAACATCATGGCGACTCCTTCTGACTCAGCTTCTCTCTCTCAGAATCCTCTTCTGTCTACTCCACCCACCTAAGGGTTGGCCTATCAATGGGCTCAGGCAGTTTCTTTATTTTAACCAATGAAATCAACAGATTGGTATAGGACACTCCCACATCACAAGGCAGCTTCATAACTTAGTGAAAACAGGGAAAATCAGCTGCCTTCCACATCATAGATGCTGTAGACATTTCTCCACCCCTTTGGATGCACTTATGGCTCACCTAGTGAGTTTAATAAGTATGTATGTATGTACTTTTAAAGATGTGTTTCAGTGGTGTGTAGAGGAGGGCAGTATTTATCACATGTTTGCTGGTACCCTTAAGGGCTACAAGAGGACATCAAATTATGGAGCTGGAGTTATAGGTGGCTTTGAGTCACCTGACATGACTGGGTCCTTTGAGAAAGGAATTTGCTCTTAACCAATGATCTGGTTTTAATTTTACATAAGCCACATAAGTGGTTTTATTCACTTCTTCTCCTGCTTCTGGTTGCTTAATTTCTGCCACTCTAGATTAATAATTTTTTTTCTAACCAGTTTTGGGAAATGTCTGTTATATTTTTAATGATGTATCTTATTCCTGCACTCTTTTGGAATCCAAATTGTACATATAATGAGGTGTTGATATTATATCCAAAGTCTGTAGCTCTGTTAGTTTCCCTCCATCTATTTTATCCTCTCTCCTGCCATTTTAAAACTATAAATCGATAGATGTTCCATTAATGGTATTTTTCAGTCAGTCTGGAACTAAAGCTATCAGGCCATTGTCCTGAAAAGCTTTTGAACATTGAGCCTCTAACTTTACCATTTGATTCTTTTGAAAATTTCTATGTGTCTAATAGTAGTTCTATTTACTCTCTAAGATTGTATCTCTTTCAATTATTTGAAGTGTGTAATGGTTCATTTTATAGTTTTTTACCTAATAAGGATAACACTGAGGTAATGTCATGGCTAATTTTAATTTTTTTCTCTGATACTCTTCATTAAGAATATATTAGTATGTGTTATATAAGATGGGCAGTATATACTTTGCATAATAAAGCATAGGGTACTATACATATATACTATTAAGCATGAATTGTATATATATTAAGCATGAATAATGTATATAGGATGATACATATGCATGATGTTTAATAGACAGTTGAATTTATTGATCTCTTTGAACTGGGCAAGCCATCCTACTCACTATTGAGAAGGATTTAGGAAAGATTGTAGTGCTCCTCAGCCTCTTCTGTGCCTACAGACTTGAGAAGGACCTAGGAAAGACTGTAGTGCTCCACAGCCTCTTCTGTGCCTACAGACACTCCCTGCGTCTTTAAGACTGCTGGCTAGACCTTACTCTGGAGTGAGGCTCTTGCTCCTAAATCAGACTTCTGTAGAGTCCCAGAGGAATTCCATGACACTAATTGGTAATTTCATCCAATGTGAGGCAGACCTGTTTGATCTCCAGACCCTTTGTCATTTCTCAAACTCTCAAACTTTGTACTGCCCAGTGCAGATCAGACCTCCAGAGACAGTCTGTGGGCTCTCCTGGGAATCCCTTTGAAGTCAGAGCCATATCTGCTCATGCATCCTTGAGGAACACCAAGGGTGACTGGACACCAGCTAAAGGACTGTCTTCAGGCAAGCGACAGGCCAGAAAACTAAAGTTTTCTGTCTCCGGGGTCTTTTTTACTTTTGTTCTCTGTGTGCAGTGAGAGGAGTTACATATTTATGCAGTTAAGCAGGCATTATTGTTTATGATGAGTGGACTATTCAAATTAATTTTTCTTTCATACCAACTATTACTTAGTATATTCCACAAGCCCAGGTTCTGCCAAGCAGAAGGTAAGAGATGATTGTAAAGATGGTTGAGGCTGACATCATTCATTCTGAATAGTAAGACCACATTATTTATAAGTCAGTAGAAAGATCTATTAAAGAATAACTGATTACAAGCTATTTATAATGCAAATATGGATAGAAAAATCAGTGAGTCTTTCACATTTTGCAGGGGAGGTGGGAGTAGAATCCCACTGCTGGCATTTTATAGCAGCTGGGAGAGTACATTTCTGTAATGACTTGACTCCTAGTAAGCTAACCACACACTAGGACACTTTCAACTCTCGAGAGTAGTTGGGCAGTACAAACCACTCCTGATAGGGGAGAAAGAATGAAGAAAACTCAAAGTTTGGTGGAGAGTAGAGAACTGATATGGGAGGAATTGGGAGAAAGGGCTGAATATGATCAAAATCCAGTGTATGGATTTCTCAAAAAATTAAAACTATTGTTTTAAAAAAGCATATGACCATCTAGGCTAGAATGGAGTATTTGCTTATAATAATAATATATACTGATTCTTTTAGAGAAAATAAGAATGTTTTAAAAAAGTTTAGTAAAATAATAAAGTAATATTCTTATCTAAATAGATATTCCCTTCTTGACAGCAGCCACAGGTCTACATTCTTTCAATGATTATTTTTATGAATTATGTGTCTATACTTAAAAGCATAATTGAATGAGAGCAAACAGCTCTACAGCCAACACTGCTTTGTTCTGCCAGAGACATGTGGGAATCTTTTCTGTCTGAGTTAGGACTGAAATCATCTTAGACAGTAAACATGGGATTTCAGGTATAGATATAGATAAATCGTTTGACTGACCTTTGTTGATAACTGTTTTGATAGCTGTCATCTTTTTAACATAACAAGAAAGCTCTAGGCACAGTGATAGTAGACAGTAGAATTGTTGACTAGACATTTTTCCAATTTACCTACATTTTACATCCAGGTTAACTTCATTGCCTGGCCCCATGGGTGAGGAGGATTGGGCTTGATGTTGGTAATGTAAAAAAACTATCTACTCCTTCGAGAATAGACTACTGAATACAGGCTTATACTCACCAAGAGATATCATTCTTTCTCCCATGGGGACTTCACTTGAGGAAGTAGAGTCCCAGCCTTTAAGGTTCTAAGGTTTTTAGTGTATTAGGCATCATTGTTGATTTGACTAGATTATTCTTTATGATTCAAATGCTGAGTGCTATTTTTGTTCACTGAAAGACTCTTTAGCAAAAACATCTGGAATAAAACTCTGGATTAGAGAATAAATTCATTTTATACTTCTCTAGAAACACAGTAATAAAAGATCATTTCTGTTTAAATATCAATGGTCAAGATCCATTTTGGGAAAGTACAGAATCAAACAATTCTTCAAATCACTACTTTAATACAGAGGAGAATTTTTGTCACTTGGTAGTTGGCATGTAGAGATGATGCAATCTGGGGAGGGGGTGTCCTGCTGTAAAAGAACCATGGGTCATCATGTGTGGGTAGGAAATGACCCTCTTCAGAGGTTGTTGCATGCTGGGAAAATGTCACAGATTATGCTGAACAAAGGTCATGCTGATGGAAAATGTTTCCACAGGATCAGCGTGAGATGAGTCTGAGAACAAACAGCAGCTTAGGAGTGAGAAGGAGGTACAGGCATCTCTTGCAGAGTGCTAGAGTGCCATCATCCCTTTGGCTGTGATGAGATGGCAGAAAATACACAGAGAAGTTGATTTTTTAAGCACCACTTGCCTACAAATCATTAAAGGTCTTCTGGTATATGTAAAAAATACAAGAGTAATTATTATTGGACGATACTCTGTTTTCCATTTAGGTAAATGTATAAATTGTTTTAAGATTGGGAAGAAAAACAGCCTAATAATTGAGATTATTGAATATGTTAACTATTGGGCAGAAAAATATTAAGAGGGTTATTGATTGCATGTTTATAATTTAGCTATATAATACTGATTTTTTTAGTAATACTGTATCACACACATACAATATCATTATAGAAGTTAATCCAGCTTCTTTTCAAACAGTCTATTGGTGATAGAAAATATTTTGGATGCATGTGCTTTCTTACAGATTTCTCTTTTCCATTTCTTGGGGCCATACTGATTACTGTACCTGTGTGGTGTGAATAAGAAATGCCCCCACAGGTCAGCAAGCTTGAACACTTGGTCCCAGCTTAAGGGGTGTTGTTTTGGAAGGCTGCATGTTTTAGGAGGTGGAGGTTTGATGGATAAAACGCATCACTGGGGCTGGGCTTTGGGATTTAGTCACCTTTAGCCCCAGTGTCCTGTTGACTCTTCAGCCTCCTAATTGTGGAATCACAATATGACCACTACTTCATATTCCTGGTGCATGGTTTCCTTGACACAGTGGGTGATACCTTATTTCGACTGGAGGGATGTTGAAGTGGAATTCCAAAGCTGACGCTATTTGCATATGTTGCCGGCACATGCTCAAATCACTCATCTATTTCGAATCATTCCTAGATTGCATAGAATGCCTGATGCAATGCAAGTGCAGTGGAAGTAGTTGTTAACAGCATATGTAGCTACAGAGAAGAAGTTTGCAATGCTCAATACAAATATGATCAGGCGTTTTGACTCATGGCTGGTAGAGCCATGCATGCCTGGAGGTCCCTTATAATATACAGTCTCAAGTAGATGAGACAAACACTTATCTCAGTCAGTAGGAGCATGGAACTCTTAATCTCAGGATACGGGTTCAGGCTCCATGTTGGGCATTATTTGTGGATGGGGAAGTTTCTGTCCCACCTGGTACCACAGTGGTTCAATCCCAAAGAATCACACAAGAAGTTTATATTAATTATATAAACTGCTTGTCCTATTAGCTCAGGGTTATTATTAACTAGCTCTTACAACTTAAATTCAACCTATAATTCTTATCTCTATGTTGAGCCACGTGTCTTGGTACCTTTTACTCAGTGCTGCATTCTCATCTTGCGTCCTCTGCATCTGGGTGGTGCTCTGCCTTTGTCTTCCCAGGAAATTTTAGTCTGTGTCAAACCTGCCCATATTTTTTGGCTTGAGTACTGGCCAATCAGTATTTATTAAGCCATTATGAGCGACAGGGTGCCTTACAGGGTTGCAAGAGCACAAAAGAGAATGGGCATACTGAAGTAGGAGCAGAGATTGGTATGTGTTGCTTCCATGAGTTGTTGGGACTAATGAGTCCTGGTCTTCAGTCTGATCTTCCTCCTTAGAATTATATTAAAGTTACTAGAAGCTGTGCCTAGCGTTAGAGGATCAGAGGATGGGATTTTTATCTGTTGGCCATTGACTCCAGTGTATTTAAGCCAGTACATGGTGTTAATAAAGAGGGCTTTTTGGTACCAGTGTTAAAAGGTCGGTGTGGGTCTGTTCTCTGCGTCTGTGTTCTCAACCTCCAGCCTCCTGCCCGAAGCTCACGAACTGGGGTCTAGCACATAGAGTGCGGCAATGAGTCACCTAAATGCTAAAGGTCATCAGAAATTTGGCATTGGAAAAGGGACAGTCCTCTTCTAGAATCTTGGATGGAAAAAATGATGGGGGAGAGTCTTCTGTTTTGTGTTAATTTCATTGGTTAAATAAAGAGACTGCCTCGGCCCTTTAATAGGACAGAAAATTAGGTAGGCAGAGTAGACAGAGCAGAATGCTGGGAGAAAGAAGCCAAGTCAGAGTTGCGATGATTCTCCCACTCCAGACAGACGCAGGTTAAGATTTTTCCTGGTAAGCCAGCTGCATGGTGCTACACAGAATATTAGAAATGGGTTAGATCAATATGTAAGAATTAGCCAATAAGAGGCTAGAACTAATGGGCCAAGCAGTGTTTAAAAGAATACAGTTTCCATGTAATTATTTTGGGGAAAGCTAAGCCGGGTGGCGGGACGTAGCCCCGCCGCTTGTATTACAACAAGAAAAACCATGGGCTAAAATACCCAAGAATTAGGAACTTTGAGGCATTCTTACAACACGAGAGAGCTAAAGTGTGTGAACTAAACACAGAACCAAGAGCTAGAGCATGGACAGGGGAGGGTTGACCCCAGATCAGAAGATCACATCCCAGCAAGATAAGGAAGTGGAATGTTCATCTTTGGTGCTCACCCTAACCCTTCACCTGGTGTAACCATTCATTTTTGATGTTGATTAATTGGATTGCAATGCCTTTCTGTTTGTCTGTGAAGAGATTTCAGAGGGGGTGAAGTGAGCAGAGAAGACCTCAATAAAGGTATCTGGCATTGTCCCATGGACCTCAGTTCCAGACTGAATACACAGAGAGGATAAATCCAGCCTGTACTTTACAACCCTCCTTCCCCGTCTACTGAGATACGAGGAAACAGCTTCACACTTCTCTGTCTCCTCCCTCTGTGATGAACTGTAACCTAACACATGAGCCAGAACAAATATTTCCTCTCTTATCTTGCTTTTTGATGGTTTTGGTCAGAGGTTTCATATGTCTGATTTGAGCCAAGCAATAAAACAGAAGGCAAGACCTGGCCTTGAAACACAGGATGGGGTGTGGCACTTGGGAAGGAAGATGATGAGGTCCATACCATCTTCCCATCAGTCCTGGATCCTGATGGCTAGAGCCAGCCTACCCATCATCATCAGTTCTGGCATTTACCCCAAGATGAGGCTGGAGCCCATAGTAAAGTTAGCACACAAACATCAATACATATGCAAGAAACATCAACACAAAACAATAGCAACAACAAAAAAACCAACCCTAAGAAATCCACTCAACAGAAACAGAAGAAAGCATTAAGAGTAAGACTCCAGAGATTTTACAAGTATAGAAAGATGAACTGAGGTAGTTTGATTCATGGTGCGGGAAGGAGTGGGTGCTAGAATCTCGCCATGAGCCTGAGTTTACCTCTGCCTGTTTGACGGAGCTTCATGTGGCCTGAGACGGTGGGTGGTAAGGTCAGGAAAGACTTTGGAAAGGCCAGGACAAAGGCAGTTCCCAGCTACTGCCATGTGGACATGACTGCTGCTGTGCCCATGCCACCATTCCGGAGTAGCTCATTACAGAATGCATCAGCAGACTTCAAGGCAAAGTTATTGACCTTGCCGCTCACAGCTGGCTTTGGGTGATGGACGACTGGACTCCCAGCAAGCTACACTTGCTGCCAGTGGTGCCATCCCACTCAGCAACAGATCTCTGATTGGGTACCTGGAGTGCTTGCTACCTCAAGACTAAACAATCTTAACAGTTCTCTCAGCAACAGATCTCTGATTGGGTACCTGGAGTGCTTGCTACCTCAAGACTAAACAATCTTAACAGTTCTCTGGTGTTGGTTCCAGAGGACTGCATTTCTATGAAAAACACAGATTTGCCCTTTTTGCAAATTGATTTGAGCAAGTTGGGGGCTTAATTAAACTGACCAAATTTCTGCCTTAGAGCCTTAACCATGGGTAAGACTTCTTTGAAGCCATGGTAACGTTTAAATATGGTTAAGACTATAGGTTCTGACATAGTGGGGTTTGATTCTGTTGACTGGGTTTTTGTTTTGATACAGAAGTTATAGTGACCACCATTTGGTATTGTACAGACATTATTCCAATTTGGTACTAAGCTCAATAAAGGTCATATAAGACCCGCCCCCAAGATGTATTGCGTGCTAAGCATAACAGTATTCTTGGTTGTTGCTCACTACTAAAGCTGTTGTAGTAGGAAGACACACAACTGTTGTGAGACCATCCTTAGTTTCCTTGCCCAATCCCCATATTCATTCAGCAAAGCACACTCTACAGTCATTTCAAATTATCACTGAATCTCCCCCACCTGTGATCCGGCCCTGACCCTTAAACTAGGTGATTTCCAAGCTTTCCTTTCCCACCGGCCATCTGCATGTGGCTTCCAGGTCTGCACATACCAATATTCTCGAGCATTCCTGTTCTTGCTGTGTGTGACTCTAACGCCTCTCCCCCCAGCAAAGGAGTGTATTCACTGACAGTCACCGCCCTCGCGGTGTTAGAGAGAGTGGTGCCTGATGCACGCTGTCATAATCACAGGTGACGAAACCTCTTGAAATGAACAGCCATTCATCCAAATGACTGCTCTGTAGACATGGAACTGAAAAGATGATATCAAAACATTCCTAGATGGGTGACATGATCGGTTGATTTGCAAAGACTTAGCTTTGGTTAAATGAGGAAGCTATACCAATGGACTCTGACTTCACTCTGGTCTCAGGTTCTACTTGTTTTTTTTTTTTTTTATTTTTTCTTGGTGTAAAAATGGCAATGCATTCAGTAGATACCAAACTCTGACCTATGCAGTTTGCTCTTTTCCCAGGCCATAAGTGGTGAGGGATGCTTTCACACTCCTGGGCAGCAGTGGTGAAGTATGTCTTCTAGTCTATTACATGATCAGAAGGACAAAGCCAGTGCCCTAGAGTGGCTGTACTCCAGAGCTGTGACATTTGGTAGGGCGGGTGACCTCAACACTTCTTTAACTCATAACTCTATCATCAATCAAGGAGCATTCACTCTTAAAACATTTACCAACTAAAACTAAACGAACTTTGTTCTATAACCTCTTATTAACCATAGTTAGACCTGTAGAGTAGGGAAATGTGTAAAATAATAAATTTTAAGCTTCCCTTCAGTGTGATTTATTTAGATGAACACTTACCTATGTCTTGCTTGAAATTTTACAGGATTTTCTTTCATGTCTGCTCCATGACTGGACATTGTAGTCTGGTTTAATTCTTTAGCAATTTCTCTGTAACTGTGCTGCTGTGCCCTGAGCCAAGAGCAGGGCATGCATAGGAGGTAGGGACTGAAAGGAAGAAAGTGTGTCTCTGTGGAAGAATCTGCAGGGCAGAAAGGAGGGGTCCTCCCAAGGTAATTGTTTGAAAGGGAAAGAGGTGGCATCTTCTGAGAGTAGTTGGTAGGAAAAGCTGGTTCTATTCTTTGCTAATGAACATTCAATGCCCAAAGCAGTAAAACCTAACCCTAAGGCAAATGGAACTTCATAGAAATACATCTGAAAATTTGTTAGGAATCTGAGTTTCCTCGAGACAGTTTATATCTGCTTCGCCATGTGGGAAATACTCGTTTCCATGAAGCGTGGGTCTCTAAACAACATGGTGAGCGGAAGCTGTAATTGCTAAAAGTGCAGGATTGGAGCCTGGCAGCCACAGTGGCCTTGGCTAACACATAACTGAAGTCAGCCAAGAGAGAGGTGGTAGTGAGGAGGGTGCTGCCACAGACCCAGAGCACAGGAGATGGACCCAGACTCTGCTATTAGACTCCAAGCTGTGTTTGATGCTGGAAGAGACATTTAGGGTGAGTGTAGGCAGAGGCTGCTCATTTGCTTCTCGGCCACTGAGACCCAAAATAATCACACATAAACTGTATTAACTAAAACACTGCTTGGCCAATCACTTAAGTATATTGCTAGACAGCTCTTATACTTATTAACCCATTTCTACTATTTTATATTTTACCACAAGGCTCGTGGTTTACGGGTAAGGTTCCCAATGGGCGGCTCACGTCTTTCTCCTCTGATGGCTACATGGTGTCTCTCTGACTCCGCCTACTCTCTCTCTGTATCTCTTCCAGCCTGGTTATGTTCTGTTACGCCATTGACCAAAAAGCATCCTCTTTATTTACCAATGACAATAAAGCATATTCATGGCATACAAAGGGGAATCCCACATCAGGCGAGGAAGGGAGGAAGCTTGCATGACTTTTGTTGGCCCCCAGGAAAGCAACAAGAAAATTTCGCTAGCGTCCATGGCACATTTAGGCTTGCTAACGCTCTCTCTCTTCTTCTCCCCCTCCCTCCCCTACTCCTGCCTCTGTCCCCTTTTTCTTCATTCTTTTCTTTGCTTTCCTGTCAGAGAAGAGAATCCTCCACATGTGTGGGGAAGCCCATATGGTATAACTTTTGGGAGGACAGCTGATCATTTCTGTGATGAAGGACACAAAACCAAAGCCTACTGAGCATTTTACATACAAAATAAAAACTCAGGGGGCAGAGTCAGGGAACTCTCTGTTTAATCCACAACCAGTCTGGTCTATGTAGTGATTTCTTGGGCAGCCAGAGCCATACAGTGAGACTCTTGTCTACAAAAATAAAATAAAATAAACCTAAATTAGAAGATTAAATATATAAGGCAAATTGATAAGAGGGTGAGAATGCATTTTACTGTCTAGAAATTAAAAAATTGATAAAAGAGGACTTGAAAACTAAACTTGGTAAATTCCTGTATTAATGTATTCATGAAGAATAGGAATTAAAGAAGCATATGAATTGTGAAGACAGAACATTTTATGTATATGTCAGGGGTTCTCAATCTGGGTTGTGACCCCTTTGGGAGTTGAAGGACCCTTTCACAGCTGTCAAATATCAAATATCCTACATACCAGGTATTCATTCATGTTACAATACATAACAGTAGGAAAATTATAGTTATGAAGTAGCAATGAAATAATCTTATGGTTGGGACAACCACAACATGAGGAACTACATTAATGGGCCCCAGGATTAGGAAGGTTGACTGGTATGTGATCATTTTCCATGGCAGAAAAACAGAATACAAATATATATGTGCATATATATATATGTTTGTATATTGCATATAATTTAAAAAATCTAGAGATATATCATTATTTTTAAAAAGCAAAAATCTTTATCATTTATCAAGCGTGTGAAAGTCACATGAAAAAGATGAAATTTTAGTGTCTGGAGCCAAAAACTTGAATAATAAATGCATAGTATATCTTGTAATGTGTCCTAAGGAAACATTAGGGAAGCGTGCGGGTGTTTCAGGGAAACATGTAGATCTATTAGGGGAAGTGTGCAGCTGTTTGGTTTGCTTGTTTACAGGAAGGGAGGGCTTTGCATTACATCCCAAATTTGCACCAGTACCAGACTTTCAGAACCACAAAACTCCAAACAAAACCAAATAACATCACAAACATCAATGCATAGCCTCCTCCTTAATGCTGTGCTACTCAGCTTTTCTAAGATATTCCTGTCTGGAAGACACAAATGTTTGAAAATCCCCACATAATCTCTGTAGTAGATGATCAGTAAAATTCCAAATAAACCTTCTTGAGGAAATACTTTTTTTTTTTTTTTTGCTTTTTCAAGACAGGGATTCTTCACAGCTTTGGAGTCTGCCCTGGAGCTGGCTCTTGTAGACCAGGCTGGCCTCAAACTCACAGGGGATCCACCTGCCCCTGCCTCCTGAATGCTGGGATTAAAGGCGTGCGCCTCCACTCTCTGGCTGTGAAATAATCTTAACCTAGAGACGCTCCTGCGGGGCCACAGTTACACAGGTTTAATCTGAGATGCTCCCTGCGGGACCACAGTTACACAGGTTTAATCTGAGACAGCTCCTGCGGGGCCACAGTTACACAGGTTTATTCTGAGATGCTCCTTGTGGAGCCTGGGTTCCACCCACGGGTTCTCTGTGCTGAATCTGCTCACCAATATAAAAGATTACCCTCTCAATTCTCATACGGAATTTATAAATTTAAAAGCGCTCCTCTTACAAAAAGATAAATTAATTGTGAGGAGTCCACGGCTGTAACATCAATAGCAATATCAATCCCGGGCTTCTCTCCCATTGTATCTAACGAAGAGGTCTGTATTGACCTCCTGTGATGCACATGACCTTGGGTGGTACAGTATATCTAGAGCTGTTCTCTTTTGCTTTTTAAAGCCCACTATTAGCCTTCTTCGTGTTCCAGGCATTATTGGAAGCCCCCGATGAATGGTCTCGGTAGATGCCCACAGCAATCCTCGTAAGCAATTACTCTGATCTTTCGGTTTCAGAGCAGAGAAACAGGGCAGTGGGGAGGGGAGCGATGCAGCGCCAGGCCTCGAAGACCATCGGTGTTCTTGAGAAATGAAGTGCACACCGACTCAGTCTGTGGGAAGGATGGGTGGAAAGCCATCACCGGGGAGTTATCCTTCCCTCGAGAAGCAGGAGTGGGGGATACAATTGCCCAGATGAGTGGGGGAGCTGAGGCAGATCTGTCTGCCCAGAACAGTGCCCGATCCGTAGAGGAAATGCCTTCTGCGTCCTCATTCCTCTCTTTGTTTTCCATCTTGCTTTCTATGGCCCACTGTACCATGCAGTTCAACTTCTTACCAGGCACATCCATTTCCCGGCCCAGCCACACTTTGCTTCATTTCATCTATTTTGTATTTTGAGTCAGGGTTTTCCTGGGTAGTCCAATCTTGTCTCATACGTGCCCTGTGATTCCCCTGCCTGGGTACCCTTAGTGCTGGGTTCACAGACGCCTGCCACCACATCCAGTGGTCCCAGAGGCACTTGAAACTAGCTTGTTAAAAATCCAAAAGGTATGTACCGACCCCTGGTCTCTCAAGTCTGTTTTCCCTCACTGGTAGGCTTCATGCACGGCAGACATGGGGCTTTGCCTTCTACATCAGACATCAAGCACCAATGTTAGCCTTGACTTCTGTCTCTCTCTCTCTCTCTCTCTCTCTCTCTCTCTCTCTCTCTCTCTGTCTGTCTCTTTGTTTCTCTCTGTGTCTCTCTCTCTGCATCTCTCTCTGTTTGTCTGTCCCTGTCTCCTTGTCTCTGTCTCTCTGTCTCATCACCCTGTGATCTGACACAATGATTCTACCTCCGAGATGCCTCCCAGGTGTGTTCTTTCCTGTAACTCTGAGAACTGTATCCTGATCTGGGTTTAGGGACCAGGAGGGATCTCTTAGTTTTCCAAGCATCCTTGTCGGTGCCGGTGCTGGTGCCAGTGCCGGCGGCTGCCACAGGCTCAGCTTCTGTCGGCACATCTGACTATCAAGGGCTAGAGCTGTTTCCTTTCCTTAACACTTGCATTCCAGTCTGATGGACAGAGGACACTGTCGGTTTCATAACTAACGACAACTTCTTCCAATCATTGCACTCTCCTTCCAGTTCCTTCAGCTTTGAGCTCAGTTATAATATGCACGAATGCTTTGTTGAGTTATATGGTTTATTGCCAACTACTTCAACGTCAAGCCAGGTTCATTTCCCGTCTTTCTTGCTTGATATTGTTCCGGTGTGAAATTTGGGTAGAACTCCATTTTTCTCTATGAGGGGGCGTTGTTTTGCTGATCACACGCTGACATTACGTTAAGGCTTCTGAATACCCACTCCGTGGTTGGTTTCCTCACCGTAGCTCAACTCAAAGGAAATGAGTTTTCCGAGGCCCCTCCTGCTTTGCCTTGCTGGAGATCCCCGTCATGCTTTGGGGTTCCTGAATCTTATCTGAGAGTCCTTCTATAATATAGATGGAAAAGTCAGCGGGCTGGGGGTCTGCAGGAGACGAGGCTCTGAGCAAGGCCATGCTCCAGCCTGCAGAGGGCATAGCTACTCTTCTTCTGGGGCTGTGTTTCAGCTTCCTGCATACTTGTTATCGAGCATCCCAGGATTCATAATTTGTCTGATTAGCCTCGACTCTAAGCATCTTCTGGTGTCCTGAACCAACAGCTGCACTTTTTTGTGAGAACAATAAAACGAGGGTTAACAATGTGAATTCTGGAAGGAGAATCACTAGGCACCCTTTTTACTGACAACCAGACTATGTCATGCTCCCAAGGTCTGTGTGGAGCGTTCTCCCTGACCACAGAACAGCCCTAAATGACCCGCTATAAATTCCTCTGCAGGAGGGTGCTTTCATCTCAATAGTGCTGTCCCCAGACTGTGTGTCCCCAGCTGGATCTGTCATTTGCATCTGAAATTTACCTTCCTTCTCTTCCCTTGAGCCCAGGCCTGCTTCTTAAGGACTTGGTTGTTAAAAATTGAAATTACCAGGCACGCTGTATTTTGAATTTATGCCAGAGCTCCCCAGGCAAACACTTTCTGCATGCCCAAGCACAGAGCAAGCCCAGTTCTACCACCCGCAATTGTCAGACAGCCCCCTTTGCTCCTGACTTCTGTGACAAGATCCTTGTATCTCTGGGAGCTGTGGAACATCCTGGTATCAATTCCCTCACCCAGGAGGTTGCTTCTCTTGGTGATAAATCGGTCGCATGAGAGGAAAAAAAGACCCCCTCCCTGCCTGTGATGTGAATGCATGAAGCATGGCCCTCCATTGCTGGCTTGTCACTTTCCTCTGCAGGGCTCTCTATAATGATCTCATTGCCTAGGGCACACCCTGAGCCTCACCTGGGCCATACCTGGAAAACCCATCTTTTCAGGGCCCGAGAAGAGAGGAGACAAATGCTCCCTCCCCTTCCTGTGTCATTCACTGTCCTCCACATGATCCACCCTCCCCGGAGTTAGTTCCATACCCAAAGCACTGACAGGTTGTTCATCCACCCAGATGTACACGTGCGGAACATTACAGAGAGTATTGCACATATCACATGGTCCTAACCAGAAGCTACCCTTCCCGTTGTTTTTCAGAGGACTGAAAGCAAATGAGGTTAGAAGGCAGTGGAACAAATGTGGACACCCATTTCATCTCTAGGAAAACAGTTGCAGGAGTAATGTGTGCATTCTATAAAAGGTTTTAGGGATACTTGCATAGCCAACCAATGGGCATGTTGCCACAATCCACTATGGAAGAACCACTCAACTTCACATGAGTGTTTTAGTCAAAGACCTGATACTTTCATTGGGATTGAAATTTAAATATATATGATGCATGGGCAGATAGATCTATCTACTTTAATACAACAAGATATAACCAAATTGCGTGTTAAAATTTAGGGCTAGTTTCTTCTGTTATATTGGAATCGAAACGTTTTTGTTTGGGGGAGCTCACTCTACCTGCTTCCTGCTTATGTTTGGTTTGATCAATATTTGTAGAAAGTAGGAGTGTCTACTACTTTTTAAGTTTTGTTTAGTTTCAAAATCCAAGTTAGGTCCTTAGACTCTTGGGAAGGATGACTTCTGCAGCAAGCATGTGAGAAGTCATAGAGCCAAGCTGTCTGAAGGAGGGCACACAGACACTGAACGGGGAGGGACCTGAGACACACTCCTCTGTGGGAAGAGCAGGGTCTGTATGGAGAAACTGCCCTACATTTTACATGGAATAACTCCATCTTTAGCTTGACATTATAAGGTATAGTACATCTCCATTTGGATGACTGGAGAGATTTTACTCAAACTGACATATGCCTAAAATAACCAACTCAAGGCAACTTTCAAAGACAGTGAATGCTCCTTTATATTTTTTATTTGTGCACACTTGTATGTATGTTTATCATGTATATGATCAGTGTTCGAAGGAAGTAAGAAGAGGGCTTCAGTTCCTTTGGAACTGGAGTCAGTGGACGGCTGAGGAAGACTTGGGTGCTTAGAATCAAACCCAGGTCTTCTGTAAGAACAACAAGGCCTGTTAAATGATAAGTCACCTCTCCAGCCCCAGAAGTGAATATTTCTGATGAAAAAACATGCTACTTATTTTAAAGAAGCATTAGTAAGTTTTATTTTATCATTTATTTATATTAAACAGGTAGGAGTCTGCAGGGTGCGCATGGGTGAGCAAGGTCATAGCAGCCACGTGGCAGTCACAAGACATCTGTAGGTGTCCATTTTTCCTACCACCTTGTTTTGTCTGTAGGGGCTCTGTGTTGGTCATGCTGCACTGTGTATGCTGAGCCACTCATGTTGGGAGAGCAGTGAGACCCCAGATCCTGAATTTTTTGTAATCCCCTGATCTGAGTACCTTAAGCTGCTCTGAGCAAGAGACCTTCAGGAGTTCCTGATGGCAGAAGAGTGGTTTCTGGTGGGTTTGGCTGGGGTGTGGCTATCTCTATATAATCTGCCCCTGAACACAAAAAAGGGGGCATTCTTGGGGAATTCAAGGATGACTCATGTTGCTGTCTCTCTGTCTGTGGCTCCAGCCCTGTTGCGGGAGCTCCTTTTACTCCTTCAGCCAATAGCTGCTGAGATACCAGCCCATTGTCTTGCTTTCCTAATTTATGTGTGTGGGTTAGAGGAAGAGAGATAAGAAAAGGTCTTCTAGTACTCAAGACCAAGATGTCCTCAGTTTCCCTACTCGTTCACCTTCTTCTACTCACTGGGGTCTCACTGTTTTCCTCGGTGTGGGCAGGAATCCTTCTTGAACCTAAGTTCTAATCCCTTTGCCTATTCACCACCATCATTTCTGCTTCCCTGGTCAGCTCTTCTTGCATGATAAATTGGCTCAAGTTCAGCATATGTTTCTAGGGTGCATCCTCTTACAGTTCGAAAGGAAATGCAATCTAAGCCTCACTTGACTCCTATTACCGTTTTTAAAACACTGTTCTCTTTCTTATCCCCGTTGGCATTAAACTCCT
Organism: Microtus obscurus; assembly: GCA_963919715.1. NCBI lineage: Eukaryota > Metazoa > Chordata > Mammalia > Rodentia > Cricetidae > Microtus > Microtus obscurus. The sequence goes on from CAWTZC010001321.1 coordinate 18,805, forward strand.
CAAAATGGTTGTTCCTCCACATCTATGTGTTCCACATCCTTAGATGCAACCCCCCACAAATCAAATGTATTTTAAGAATATTGTGACTGGATGGATGAACATACACAGTCCTTTGAGTCCGTGTACTCAGCATGACAACTGTTCCACAGCACTTGCATGAGATTGGGTCACCTGAGAAGGTAAAACTTAACACTATGTGCAAATGGTCTTCCATTTCATAGCCAGGCCTTGGCACCTACAGATGTAGGTACCCAGAGGGGCTCCTAGAACCAATCTCCTCTGGATGCAGAGATGCCTACATTATTTTTGACACATCATAAATTACATACATTATAGGATGTCATGATGTTTTGATATATGTGCGCAATATGGAATGATTAAATTAAACTAATTAACATATCCATCATCTTGATAACCTGTAATTTTTAGGGAAACTTTTGAAATGTACTTTCTTGATTGTTTTGAAGTATACAATGGTGTTATTAACTGTAGTCACTGGCTGTACCATAAGCCCAGAGCACTCCTCCTGCTTATAAGAAACCTTATACTTTGATGGACAAACTCCAGTTCCTACACCCCTCATTTCTTCATCCACAGGTAGCCACCAACCAGCCTATCTACTTTTATCTACTTCTGTGAGTTCAACTGTGTAAAATTCTGCATATAGATGAAGGAAGGGGTACAAAGCAGGGGATGCAGTCTCCCATGGAAGCTGGGCCAAGTGACAAAGGCGTGAAGTCCCCCTGGGCAAGATGAAAGCATGAATTCCATCCAGGACACTGAATTGTTAGCCTAATGAAACTCATTTGGAAGTTTTGACTCCTACAGCAGTCAGATAACCAATCTATACTGTTTTAGAGCAAAATAGTTCTGATCACTCATTAGCTCAACAATGAAAAACTAATACACAGGATATTTGTGGAAAAGCTCTGTTTTCAGTGAGACCTTTGGAAAGTTGGTATAACTGAATGTGTACTTTCCCCAGCTCGTGCCTTATCCCCTTGACTACCTTTTATTTTAGTATTTATAATTATTGAGAAATTATTATCACCTGACATTTCATTCTCTTCTACATAGTAACCTCTAAGTGCCTTAAGAGTATATTTTTATCAATAATCATTTATATTACATGTTGCCAGGACCTAGAAGCCAGCTTCACTACACTTGCTCAGAAAGCACCTGCTAAATGATCAATGAACATAAGAGAAGCAGGACTCTGTGATCTCTTCAAATGTACAGTCCGCTGTTCTTTCTTCTATGCTGTTCCCTCCATTAGCAACACTGCTTCCTTTCAAGGCTCTGAACTCTCTTATCCAAACTTTTATTATGACATGCCACAAATGTTTCATGTTTTGTGGTGCACATTTTGCACTCAAAGTCCAAGAGAGCAGAGCCAAGGCATATTGGTACTATACATATATATACATAAACATTGACAGGAACGGTGCTGATCTTCTAAATGACTAGATGGTGGAAAAGCCAACATCTATGGCATTCTCAAAAACACAAAACTATATCACTTCTTCCCATCAGAAAGCAAGTCTAGATTCCATCACTTACTCATAATGAGCTCCTATACAACTCATTAGTTGTTTCAGAATATGCACTAGTTTATAAGGGAATAGTCAAATGAGTTGATACATGTGTGATTTGCTTACGAATATAAAACTAAACTTACAAGTTTATAATACGGTATCTCAGAATCAATTAATGAGTACGTTGCCACTTAGTAGTTGTTCTTAATGGAGAAACTTTATCTTCTTCAGCCTTCACCATCATGGTGATGACTGTGAATTCTCCCCACGAATGAGTAATAACAAGCCTAGATCTCCACCCTTGAGTTTTCTGAATTTCTGTGTTTCCCAGAGTGAACTTGGCCTTGAGCATCCACAGAGCAGAAAGGCTCCCCATCTTCATGCCTTCAATGCACTTTTGAACATTTTTTTTAAAATTTATGCCAGTGGATCTGCTGCAGGCTTTGAAGCAGAGTATCAGTGAAGTGCTGTGGCCATCTGTATTTCAGAAGAATCCCTTAACTAGCACACACTAGAAGCGGATAGAAGTTGAATCTAGGGGTCAAACCCAAGGCAAGCTGATCAATAAGGCAATCCTTTCAGTCACCATGGCGATGAATGAGACCCTGACTCAAGACAGTGATGATATGGACTTAGAAGATTAACTGGACTTGAGGGCTGCTTAGAAAATGAAGTATGCAGGCTTTGTGGCTAGCATTGCAGATGAGGTTAAAAAAATAAATAAAAGAAAGAAAGAAAGAAAGAAAGAAAGAAAGAAAGAAAGAAAGAAAGAAAGAAAGAAAGAAAGAAACCCTAGTAACATAGTAACAAGATGGCTGGGTGAGCTCATGGTTAACAATATTAGCTATGACAGAACCTGCAGAGGGAACTGGTTTAGGGAGAGGATTATTTTCCTGAGGATGATTGGAGGCCTCTAAAAAACTTGTCGAGGGATGTGGTGATGCTCAGATGGTAATACATTGAACTTTTTAATTTTTGTGAGACACTGTTGGGTATGTGACAGCATGTCTTTCTATTTGATGACTGGAATAGACATCTTCCTCTCAGCCATCACACTGAAAACCTCAAGTGTTACAAAATAAAACAATCGAGTTACCTAATCTTCTGAGTGACTCCCTGACACATGTTTTGATCCCAGTGGCAGATTTTTCTCTATCAGTTAATGAAGAGTCATAAGCATTAACAGTCCCACAGGGCCTTTCCAACTGTCCACCATGAAATATCACAAATAGAAGCATCATCCCATAATGAAAAAAGCATGTCATATATTGATTTCCTGCTCCCACGGGATCTTCATTAACACAGATTGTACTATTTATGAAATCTCATACCCTTTTCCTGGGCAAAATGTGCTTTAGAGAGAAGCTATGACAGATTGGATATGACAAGCGCTATTTTGCAATTACTGCATGTCTCTGACACTGACATCCTCCAATTCATGCCCAGGATACCCTTGTGCATGTAGGATCATTAGCAATTATTTTTTAGATGAGAAAACTGAATCAATGAGCAGAGTGACAATCAATGTAAGATTTCTAACTCTATAGCCAACATAGTCAAGTTCAAATCTAAACTGAAGTGAGTTACTTAATCTCCTTGAACCTCAATGTGTACAC
>CAWTZC010001322.1:0-23708 GCA_963919715.1 Microtus obscurus
CCTGTTCTGGAAGGTGTTGAGACCAGGGAGACTCACCCAAGTATGGCACTCAAGTGTTGAGACGGGGGGAATCTTAGCACGGGGAATTAGGATAACCTGAGTGTGGAGCCCCAGGTTTGAATCCTGGTATCGTATAAAGAAGTAGGGCGGTGGTGGCGCATGCCTTTAATCCCAGCACTTGGGAGGCAGAGGCAGGCGGATCTCTGTGAGTTCGAGACCAGCCTGGTCTACAGAGCTAGTTCCAGGACAGGCTCCAAAGCCACAGAGAAACCCTGTCTCGAAAAACCAAAAAAAAAAAAAAAAAAAAAAAAAAAGAAGTAGATTCTCTCTGTCTCTCTGTCTCTGTCTCTGTCTCTCTCTCTCACACACACACAGAGTCCTTGTCTTGCTGGTTTGCTATCTCTGAACTCAGCAGGTAAGAAGGCTATCACGAGAAGTAGCCCCTTTGACCTTGGATGCTAAGAACTCTGAACCAGCATCAACTCATCTTCTAAAGAGTAGGTGTTTTGCTGCTGTAATCAACTGACTCTAAAGAATGTCTCCTATTCAAGCAGTGAGCTTCCAGAAGCTGGGAGCCGCCTCTAAGCCATCCAAGGGTGTCTGTGACACCCATGTGAACTCAGTAGATGTGCAGGCGGTGACTTTTGAAACCAGGCTAGAGAATAGAATAGTGTTGCTATTGCAGGATTGTAGGTGTGTGCCCACCCCCATCTCTGGGCCTGTGGGCTTCAGTGGGACAGGGGACAGCCTGCCCCCAGAGAAGTCATCTGTAGATGAGGCAGAAACCTGAAAACCAGGATTAAAAGAAGTCCTGACTAGGATGCAGCCAGGATCACAAGGATTTTGGACAAAATCTAGGCAGTTAACTTCCTGGAAAGCAAGCCAGTGCTGGAAGCCAGGGCAACTGCTTTTTAAGAAGCTTTGATCAGGAAAGGGAGAGTCCAAAGGGAAACACCAGAGCAAAGAGGGGAGCCCTGTGGACCCTGTGCTCAAGAGACAGACTGCTCAGGTGTGTCTGACTCTACCCATTTCAGTGTCACCTGTAAAGGACCACTGTGTGCTCTTCCTGTGAGCTGTGACATAGTTATAGTGCTAACATCTGTTGAGAAATGTCTAGTGCCAGGTGGTGTGTGTGTGTGTGTATAAAGCTATATACACACATATATAATGTATGGAGTAGTATACTTACACATATATAAACCATATATATTTATATATGCATGACTCAATCTTTGCAATAGATTTGTGTGGCATCATTCTGTTTATCCCCCCCCCCCCCCCCATTTAGATTTTAGGTGAAAGAATATCAGAGCAAGAAGTGATTTGCCCAAATGTGAGTGGGTAACTTGAGGCAGGCCCAGAGACTCTCAGACCCTCTTCCTAGTGCTACAAGTGACCCACTTCCCTAGTGACCGACTTCCCAGCCTGCTTCTTTGGGCTCCCTCTGTGCACTGCTCCTGAGACAGAATACAGCAAGAATGTTTAGAGCCAGGCACTGATAAACAGTGTGGGGGTCTTGGAAAATTCTTTCTTGCAAAGTAGATTCTGAACACAACCTAACCCTACTGAGATGACCACTCAGTGGTTGCTGTATGTGTGTGTTCGGAGTTTTGAGTCATGACTGGGTATGGTCAAAGTTGGGAGCACAGCTTGGCCGCCGAAACCTCCACCTTTCACTTTCTCCTCTCCTACCTTGACTTACCAGTTGAACTTGAGTAGCAAGTCATTCACCTCTGAGCGCCTTCACTTCCTCACAGAGAAAATGGGCTCATAACAATGCCCTCCGGGGACTAGAATAGGGTTATCTGGAACACCACCGCACAATGCTGAGCCCAGAGTGAGGATTTCCCAGTGGACACACTATTATTACTGTAGCTGCTGTTTATGCTGGCACCATGTTGGGGTTATTTTATATAATAACACAGCAGGACTGAATTAATTACAAGGCAAATATAATGTCCACCTAACTATTTCCAAGGTCATTTTGAGTCTTTAGAATCTAATAACACAGAAGAGGAAACACTGAGAAAGGCAAGTTAAAAACTCTTTCCACGAGAAAGCTGAAGTCAAGTGACTGTGAGAAATACAAGCACTATTTGACTCTGAGGACGGGAAGTGAAGTTTGGGCATGGTTAGGAAAAGTAAGTACAGAAAAAAATGATACTTTTTAGCCAGTTAGGTCTGACGGCTACGTAAGACAGTGGGTCAGGAGCTGCACTGGAGGTTTGGGACAGCAGTATGTCCGCTATACACACAGGATGTGGTGGTCTGTGAGCTCCCTCAGGATAAACGACAGAGTTCAGTTCTCCACCGTCAGCGGCATTCACGCAGCTTTCCTAGCTAGCTTTCCTGTTACTCTAGCATTCTGGCTGGAAGTGGCCGACTAGCGGAGGGATGACTTTTTATCATTGGGTTCTAATCCCACTGCTCAGTGCTCATGGCTTCCCTCTCCAGTAAGGTGGTTCACAGATAATCACATTAACAAAGAGCCTAACCCTTAGCCCACTTCTGGATTCCTAAGGAAGCACTGATGACCGCCCTCATTCGCATTCAACAGACTCAGGTCATTTTAGCCATCTCATCCGACAGGTTTGCTCCTGCTGCACTCTGGGATGGTAACTAGCAAACTCTACTTCCTAACCTTTTGTGGTTAAAAAAAAAAAAAATTTTCCCCCTCTGGGGTGGGGGGGCTGGGCTGGGATTGGGGAGATGACTCAGTGGGTGAAATGCTGACTGAGTGGGCATTAGGCCTTAATTTGGATGTTCCACATCCATGTAATAGATAGGCCTGGTGGACCGTGTCTGTAACCCCTGCACCAGGGAGGCAGAGACAGGAGGGTACCAGGCAGAGCAAAGGGGTTATATGACAGTATATGACAGCAATGGCTCAGGGGGAGCTGGCTTTGGGCTGTCACCTTGAAACACCAACTCCAACTCTGCCATTGTCCCGCACGACAGACCTTATCATGAATAGTTGAGGGCATGGCATCAAGACAGAGCAACTCTGACAATTTTAGCCAACAACACAGTGCTGGCAAGGTTCATAGCCATACCCGAGTTGGGGGCGGAGACCCGTTTCACGCCTACCACTCCTGTGTCTGCTGTTAGGGACACAGAAAGGACCAGTACAGACATGAGCTGTCCTTAGCACTCCAAGTTCACTTTTCTTGACACTAAAGTCCAGTATGACGCCGCAGGCAAAGCAGAGGACAGCCCCCTTCCCCTCTCAGGAACTGGAATTTCAAGTGGAGGAGATGGAAATGGAAAAAAAAACAAAAACTCCTGACCATCTTAGTATGATGCCATCATGACCACCATCATAGGCAACACAGTTTTTTTTTTCGAAGAGTAAACTCTAAATATAAAGACAACGCAGGAGAAACATTATTTGAACAATGTCTTAACTTTATGGAGAGAAGAGATAGCATCTGCAGGCCCAGCCTCTTCAATGGATGCCTTAATTTTAAAGAAAACATCAAAGAAATAGTTCCTGTGATTGCTCTCATTTTGCAATCCTTCAGTAACCTTCCGACCATGCATATGTCCCCCCATGGCCATGGGGTCATGCACAAGGCAGCCCAGTTAAAACAAAGTACCCACTGGGCATCTTGTTCTGCTGTTTATCTACATAAAAGGAAGGAAGGGAAAGCTGATTTCCTACAGTACTCGATAGGCAGGTTATATCACGTTCTGGGTTCTCTTTTTAAAATATGCATTTATTTATGCATGTATATATTTATGTGTGTGTATATATATATGTTTGCATACATGCATGTGTGTATGTCTGTGTGTACCTGAGTTTGTGTATACTACATACATTCCAGGGACTCACAGAGGCCAGAAGAGTGTCAGGTTCTCCTGGATCTCGACTTCCAGTTTCAGGCAGTCATGAGCTGCTTCTTGTGGGCACTGGGAGACAAACCTGGGTCTTAGGGAAGCGTTCAGAAGAGCATCTCATAACTATGATGCAAAGCATAGCACTGCTGTAGATTCTGGACTGAGCTGTTAGATCTGCATGAAGCTGAAGCTCTTAATATGTTATGGGAAGTTTATATTATCATATGAACTTTTCAGAAGTTTCTGTGAAACTTATTTCAGATCCCCACATTTGGGCTCGGGGCAGGGAATGCCCTGTTAGTGGAGTGCCTGGAACAAGATCATGAGCCCAGCACCCACGGAAAAGCCGGGTGTGGCAGCATGCCTCCGGCTCTGGGGGAGAGAGGGTGGCGGTGGCAGATCCACGGAGCTCGCGGGCCAGTGTGTCTTGCTAGAAGGATGAGCACCAGGCCTAGTGAGAGCCCTTGCCTCGAAAACTAAGGCAGAGAGTGACGGAGAAGGTCGGAAGGCCTCACTTCTGACCTTTAAACACATGCATGCACCTACCCAATGTATGCATGTGTACACATACATGAACCCAAAATTTCCTTCTCATTTCCACCTCTCTGATTTTCCCCTACTGAATACAATTTTCATAAATACTTAGGTTATTATGTGTAGTAAACATAAATGCCCTGCTTTATGGATAGTAAAATATGTACTATTTTCCTAAAAACAGCAACGCACTCTGATGTTTCCTGACAGTAAAGGTTTATGGACAGTTCACACCTGTTTTACCACGCATACCAATTGTAACGCATGGAAATTCATCGTTCAGTCTGGAGGGTTTTATAAGTCCTGAATAATGAACTTCCATCCATTCCAAAGGACACAGACTATAAAACAGCACGAGACGTCAGTAAACAGTTATCTGATGAAATATTTCGCTCTTCCCTCCATCTGCAGAAGCACACACTGAGGCTCGAAACATGCCCACAGCTACAGACAGGAGAATCACTTCAAACTGGGATGTCTGTGGCAGAAGTTTGCCACCAGTATTTCCCCTCAAGGCTGGGAGTGAAGCCACACAGGTGACCTGCTGAGGTCCTTGCTTGGCCGGACAGGGAGACTTTGCTTACAGATGACAGTGAGGTGGAGCCCACCACGTGTCTGGCCTGCTGTGGGGAATGTCTTTGCTGGGTGCTATTGTCTACAGTGCAGCCCAGTAACAGTGTAGCGTGGTCCTTCCATACTGGAGCCTCCTCGTGCATACCTGAGACAGCTCTGCTCCCTGCTCGGCCAGCATCCTGCACCCCACGCCTGAGCAGAAGCCATCCCCTCAACTCTTCACAGGTAGAGTTGTGGCTTCTCTAGCCACTACCAATATGAAGCAGAGGTTAGAGACATGTTCCTCCTTCCTGGTGGAATCCAGGTTGTACAAAGAACTGAGCACTTGGGCTGGCAGGAAAGGCCTGCTCTGGCCCAGTGTGGATCAGTCTAGCAGGGAAGAGGGATTGTTAAAGAAATGCTTCTGTTTTATGGGACCTTCAGGAGAGGCCTGATGAACGCATAGGGAGAGAGGGGGAGATGCAGGGCTGCAGGCAAGCAGAGTCCTGAGCGGAGCGGGGGAAGGGGGTATGCAGAGATGGGGAGCAGTCCGCAGAGCAGGGCTAGTGCAGGTGACCTGAAGCTGCGGGGAGGAGTCAGGCGACTTGGGGACCACAGGAAGGGCGATCACCTTTATCTTCAGTGTCAAGTAGGTGGCTATGGAGGGTTTATGGGTGGCATGATTGCTCTTCTGTTTTGGTTGCCCTTCATACAAGGTTTGGCGGGGCTACACCATCTAGGTGCAGTGAGACCAGAGCGGCTTGGTTAGGGAGATAGAGAAATGAAGATGTGGTTTGAAAAATCACAGACTGGTGGATGTTGCTGTTGAACGTGAGAGAGTGACAGAGGGTGGCTCAGACTGCTGGCCTGAGAGCTGGGTGGCATTAACAGTGGACACTGGGACAGTACGAAGCTTGAGGGACAGGAAGGAACAAAGATTTGCCTTTGGCCACATGAAGGCCGTGTCCTTTGGAGGTGCCTGGGGAAGACAGATGGCTCCACACAGCGAGACTCAGAGACTGGAAGAGAAAGCCTATGACGCCATTAGTGCTACAATACTAGTTTGGTTTCATGCTTGAAAATATCCACGACAAGATGCTTGACCTGACGAGCACACTAAGAATCATAATGAGCAAGGTTGCAGCTGCTGCTCTTCAGGTTCCTAGTCCAGGGCCCTCTGCCAGAGCGCTGTTCTTCATGGTGTGGAAGAACTTGGCAGGGACAGGGCAGTTCTGGGGCCTCCTTCGGTAACCCAGCGCTCCTGGGTGTGGATGCACCCTTTAAAACTGGGGTTTGCTTTTGTCTAAGATGGTAGAAAGAACAAATTCAGCCCTGAGAGCGCTCAACCTGTTATAATCCTGCAATGCTTTTGGGTTACAGTTGTTCAAAACATTTAAAGGGAATCTGTTAATGAAACGCTATTGAATTTATTTTACTAGGAATATCCACTAGTTATCTGTCTGCTGTCAATGCTGTTATTGCGAGCGTACTGACATGAACAACACCCACTTTTTTTGCTCTCTTGGTTCCGTTTCTTTAGCCATTACCTTCCACTCAACCCTGGCCCATGATAATCGGTCACAAATGAAGAAGGCTGCTTCCTTCTGCACACCTTCCATATCTTTTAAGTCAACCTTCTTTTGGGGACACTGTCAAGAACTTTGTGTATCTGAGTAGAGAGTTCAGGCACTTAGTTAAAACACTCCATCACCAAACTGAACCATGAATGGTGACATCTATTTCTTTACCCCACGCACATTCGCAAAGTTGGCACATTTTAAAAAAAAATTCTTAAAAATTAATCTGATTGTGATTTTTTACTATGAAGATGATGTCATTTAATAACGTGTAGACTATGTTCAAAATGGCTTCTGGGGGACTAGAGAGGTGGTTTGTGATTAAGAGCCCTTGTTGATACTGCAGAGGACTGGGGTTCAGTTCCCGGTATGCACATGGCCATTTAAAGCCTTCTGTAACTACACTTCCAGGGGCTCTAACACTGCATTCTGATTTCCATGGGCACCAGGAACACATACGGAGCACAAATACTGATACACATAAAATAACATCTTTCGGATTATGTGTACACATGGAAACACATGCCGAGGAGAGGTGTGCCTTCTCCACAGCAAGGGCCTCTTTGGCCTGATCATTACTGTGCAGGACTGGAAGAGGAAGGAGACTCCTTGGCAGACTCCGGACCGGCGTGCATGGGGCAGCTGCTGGCCACTGCTGCATAGCCATGGAATGGGGGCTGGAGGCCTGGGAGGACCTGATGGGCAAGCAATCTGGTGCCCGTGTTTACAGAAGAAAACTGCTGCTTCCAACAGTATTATTTTTTTAATGCAGGAAATGAAATGTAGAAAAACACACAACTAGTTGGGATGTGTCTCTACATCTAAAACCAATAAAATGAGTTTCTTTTTATTAAAAGATTGGAGGGATATGTATATTTTACAGAGGCCAAAAATGGAGCCACGGGAAGCAGACTGATACAACATGTTAGAAAAAACTCTTGGATCTTTCTGTTGGACATTCAGGGACAACTGGGTGTTACTCCTGGTAGGGCAGGCCTACGAGCCTCCTCGCTCTCCTCTCAAGTCTATAGTCAATGCCCACACTGGGTCCTGCATGCACTCCTTTCCTTTGCTTACATTTGACTCCAGGACATTCAGTCATGACTCACTAAGACACGCTTTCTCTTCCAGTCCCTTGGCCGTTTGGACTGTACTGCTTATTCCATTATTTCCCGCCTGAAGCTGCCGTGTGAGAATTACACATAGAGCAAGGTCACATGGGTGGGGACCCAGTCTAGTGAGATTAGTGTTCTTGCAAGAAGAGACACTGGGGTCTCTCGTTCTCTCTTACACACACACACACATACACACACACACACACACACGAAAGGACAAAGAAAGCAAGAAGCTGATCATCCGTGAGTCAGTCACTACATTGAGTAGACACTGACCTTGGACTTGAGGCCTTTAACATCATCGGTTCATAGTTTTCTGATGTTTAAGCTACCTGGTATATGGTATTTTGTTATGGCAGCCAGGATGGATTAAGACAACATATGTTAGATGGTTTTCCATTGAGAATGAGAACACCTTAAAGTGAGCTTGCCTTTCCTGGAAGTGACTGCTCCTTCCAGCCCTGCGTGCGGCATGGGTTTATTACGACAAGAACCCATTAGTCTGAGTGAGACCAGGGTGTCAGGACGGCCACAGACAGCAAGATCAGTCAGGAGCATGCTTGAGAACAGGCAGTCAAGAGTGAGATAGTCCAAAGGTTCAGATCAGGAAATGCCAGAAAAATGTTTCCAGGGCCAGAGAGTTGTACTAATTTGGCAAAGACATACCCCTGAGGTAACAGTAGTTGCCAGATTTTGGCAGTGCCAGGGACGCGAGCTGTCCAGACTAGAGACACAGGGAATATGTGTTGAAAAGGCATAACCAGCCTAGCAATGGCATTCTTCAGAGAATTGCTGTGGAATAATCCTTCTGTATACTCTGAAGATGTTTGCTCTCATTGGTTTAATAAACACTAACTGGCAAATAGCTAGGCAGGAAGAGGTTGGGCGGGATAAGCCAAACTGAGATCTCTGGGAAGAGGAAGGAGGCAAGCAGCCAGGAGATGCAGAGAGCAGGAAGATGCCATGTTAAAGAAGGGTAAGAAGCTATGAAGCAAAATGTAGATTAATATAAATGAGTTAATTTAAGTTGTAAGAGCTAGTTGGTAATAAGCCTACACTATTGGCCGAGCATTTATAATTACTACTAAGTCTCCATGTCATTTACTGGGGAGTCCATGGTTCCAATGAAAGACTCCGCCTACAGAGAATGCCCCCAAACACATTCTGTGAAGGTGAGACAGCCCCTTGGAAGCCTTAAGTGCACAGGAAACTCTAGTAGCATTTGATTTGCATTTTAATACATAAAGCTTGCCTGAGGATCAGAGAGTAAAACAGTCCCATTGGTCAGCCTTACAGACCAGGCAGGGGTGACACACACTAGTTTGCCAAAGAGACACAGCAGTGCATGCCTTTAAACCAGTAGTGCACACATTTAATCCCAACACTAGTGGGGAATAGAAAATGAGAGGAGACAGCTCTCAGATGCAGTCTCATTCTGAGATTCCTGGAGGCAGGATCGCCATTTTTGGACTGAGGTCGAGGTAAGAGCTGCTTTGCTTTTCAGATCTTCAGGTTGAACCCCAATATCTCTCTCTGAGTTTTTATTAATCGTGTATCAGGCAACATCCCGTGATGCAACGGTGGATCACAACATGGACTAAAAGTACCTCCCTCCTTTGTTACTTTGGTTTTGGGAACTAGAGAGAATAATTTTTCTGCCAAATAAGATAATCCAAGAGCAGCCTATCCCTCTGCACTGTGTCTTCCCTTATAAGAAGCTTTTCCAATTAACAAAGATCCAATGGATTTTGAAAGTGAAAAATTTGAAATAAAGGTCATCAGAAAACTGATAGCATACAGAGATCATGGAGAAAGGCACATTAGAAGGACACACACACACACACACACACACGCACACACACATGGCCACAAAACTCCAAGGCTGACAAACCTTTGACTGAGTAATACTTTCATCAGAAAGCTGAACTGAATGGAAAGGAGGTCACGAGAGAATAGAACCCTGAAAATCAAAGTCCAGCATCTCAGGGACCAGGCTCCAGGGTGATTAGAGATGATGAGAGATGAGCTGACGAACAGGAAAGAGGTAAAAGGAAAAGTTATAGAAGCGGAGATCAACTTGGAAGGAGCAACGAAGACCATTGACAAACTCAGTGAGGATGTGGGCAGACAATGGCAGGCGCGGTAGTGCCCAGAACCAGCACCAGTGCTTGGAAGGCAGAAGCCGAGGGCCACAAGCTGAGTTCAGCCTGACTTACACAGTGAGGTCGGGTTTCCAAAACCAAAACCATAGATGACCAGATTACTCCACGGATAAAGTACTTGCCACGCAAGCATAAGGTCCTGAGTTCAAAGCCCCAGAACTCACCTAACTCTGATGCAAAAATGCGTGCATCTGTAATCCCAGTGCTATGGGGAGATGGAGATGGGGTAGAGAACCCTTAAAGCTCCCAGCTAGTGTATACTGCAGAGAGAGAGAGGGAGAGGGAGAGAGAGAGCACGCGCGAGCAGTAATCCTCATGCCCCCTGTCTTGTTTCTGAGGGAGGTTGGGGGAAGAATAAAGTACGAATGAGCAACACATGAAAGTTGGCAGGCCATTGACCTTGAGAGACTTCGCTGAAGCCTGGCGGGGCTGGGGTTGCAGCTCACAGCTACACACACACACACACACACACACACACACACACACACAATGGGGAAAAGCAAGGGACTTAGCTGTCAAGAGAAAACATGAGCACTCCACTGAACTTTTGACACCTTTCTTCTGAAGGAAAGCAAACAGCTTTGGTTATAGCAAAAGTCTGAAGTAATATGTTTGTAAGTAAAATGTTTTCATTTCTGAGATTTTAAACTGCAGATTATTTGAATGGAAGATTGTTTTGTACAATACTTCAATATTGTCACATCCCAAGTGACTGGATTTTCTGTTAAAATTAATGCACTACATTTATATGTCATTTGAATAACCTTCTGTTCTCTTAAAATTAATATCTTCAAAGCCACATATCAAGGGCACCAGCGTCTTCTCTGCTATACACTCTTCTCAGAATTAAAAGTGGTTCGGCAGTAAAATAACTGCTCTGATTACCTCACTTCTCCTTCTCTGCTACTGTAGAAGGGGCTTGGGAAATATCAGAAGCGCCTCCATTACATGCGGGTTAGGTATTTGTAGGGGACTTGCTAGTCTGCCCACTTGGTCTGTCTTCACTCACAGCAAATAATCTACATCTCTCTGGGACTGGTCCGACGTCTTCTGAGAATAAGCTATTTTAAAGCATTGTGGAAGAGTTGAGAATTAAGATCTGTCGGTGTAAGTAGAATTGATCCATCGAGTAATGATCACTTTTTTAATTTGGTGTTTTAGGTCCTCTGCGATATCTCCTGACTAAAATCTGGCCCACACCACTGCTTTGAAGGCCCTTTCAGATGTGTGGTAGTTTGAACGCCACACGGAACAAGCGCAGGGTTGTGGTCCCATAGGGAGCATATAATCTTGGAAACACATCCATCAGCAGAGTTGGGATTTAAGATGCTTTCTGTCCTCATAGGTTGAATCACTTCTGGTACCAGACGACCACCATGGCATTCAGCATGGGAGATAAATGAACAAACACATTGCCATGAGGAGGGTGAAGCTTGGTTGACTAGTCTCCCCTCCTCCTGCTGCCCTCACAGCCCACTGACCTCAGGGGCTGCGGAACTGCTTGTCCCGGTTCTGTCCAGGCCAAGCCAAGATCTTACCCTACGGTAGCCATCGTGGTGACTGCTCTGTCCCTGTTGAACTGTTTCAGCAGGCCCCTAGCATCTGTGTTGGCTGAGTGCTGTAACCTCCTATGCTTGGTCCCGATAGGAGAGCACAGCCGTGCACGAGCCAGGACACAGCAGCTACACAGCGAATGTGGGCCTGTCTGCTGGAAGGGAGACTGGACTCCCAGAAGATACAGTGGTCCTTGGATGCTGAAATCAGCTGTCCCAGTGAGCTTCAGAGAGAGACCCCTCTTCCAGTGGCCTTGGCCTCATTTAATCAGAACCTGGCCAATCTGATGTAGTAAATTCCATTTGCAGATGACATGAACAGAGAGGCCTGGGCAGGTAAGTTTAAGTAGTGCAGTGTCTGGACCTGGGGGCATCTGGGACAAGAGGTTTCATTATACGGTGGTCCTCGCTCAGCTGCAAAGGGAGCTAAAAGCACTGTGGAGCGGCCTAGTGATGTGAAGTCAAATTATTCCTTTAAAACAAAACAAAGCCCTTTGAAATTATAAAATATTGGCACTAACCAGAAGGCACAATAATATCTATGATAGCATCGCAAATGAAACCTAACCCAGCTTCGCCTTGCTGTTTGTTTTCAAAGCAATGTCAAATTTCTTATTTATCCACCTTAGCAGTGCCCTTTATCTGAAAAATATGTAAATCTATTTAAATCAATTTCCTGTAATACCACACAAAACAATAATCATATTAGTACCATTCATGATGCACTAATAACACGAACATAATTGCATTCGAATATGAAATTGCTAGGTAATAGGCCTTTCATAAATTGTTTTGGGGGAATGCCATTTTTAACCTCACTCTAGGTCATTAGCTCCTGATATCGGCGGGGAAATGTCTTGTACGCCCCTTGAGACAGTTTCTCCTGCTGCTGCCGCCTGCACAAGGGAGCCGGCTACAAACTTCTGTCACTGGAAGGGAGGGTGTGCAGAGCGGCTTGTGTCTCAGGGAACGAGGCCTTTCACTGTGGCCTTCTCAGGCAAGCCCTGTAGGCTGTCACACAGGGGGGAAAGGGAAATATGGCTGTCTCATGATCCTCCCACTGTGCCGAGAGTCTGGGCCATGCTCTGGTGAGCCGCTGCTCCTTGGGGAATGAGGTCCTTTGTTACAATGACTGCCTTGCAGGCACTCAAGACGTCTGGTTCCCTTTCTTCAAAGTCTTAGCCATAAGTTACAGGTCCCTGTGTGTCAGGGGGAGGCAAAATAGCCAACTTAGAAGTTGTTAAAACCTGAGGCCTAGAGGCAAGAATATTCATTTATTTTCCACACTTTCAGGACATTCATATTTCAGGCAAGCCAGATCCGTTTCTTCCCTGAGAACGTCACTGAAGGCAGAGACTGCTGTCTGTAGATCTGGATGGAACCAGTACAGGTGAAGACAATGCTGTGCCCCTGGCATCCGAGTGAGAGCTGAATCACAAATCGCTTTCCTAGAGGTGCTCATTTGTGATTTGTTATTAGACGTGGAAAGAGAGAGGCAGGTTGTCACTGAGTGGATCAGAGACTCCAGTTTATCAGGCCTTGGGAGCTGCTGAGGAATTAGGAGGCTACTGTGAGCCTACACGAAGGGGATTTCCCCTGGACTCGGAGTTCAAGTGTCCATTTCTACATAGCGTCTCCTTCCGCGGATCCTGAGATCTCGGCAGGCAGGGACTAAGAAAATACTCTCTTTTAAGTTAATTTCACTTGAAAGGTTTTTGGTTTAATTTTTTAGCACTTTAGAACATAAATGATATTTTAGCAGAGAACAGGTTCCCCTTTCTCTCAAATTCAGAACGATACAGCAGAACGTGGGAATTTAAATAATATTATATATTATTATGGATAAAGACTAATAGCTCAGCATCATGGGCTGGGGGCATTTCCCCAGAGTTTAGTTGGTTACAGAATGCATTTCTATACACCGTGCTAACTTTCCCCGCACATTCACAGAAAACACCAATAAACAACGCTGGAACTAGAAGCAAGCACGGATCCAGGCAAAGGGGTTCATAAATTTATCCTTCCCATAGCTCAGAAGAGCTCCTGGCATAGTAGAGCCCAAAGTCACACGCTGAATGGGCTGGCAGGCTTATGAATTTATGGGCTGAGAACTTTCTGAGGACTAGATTGCTATTAGAATCTCGGAATCCTCTGAGACAGCTAATGCCCACAGAGAACAGTGTGTTCCTTGCCCGGTATAAGGACAAGAAGGCAGAGGTGAGGTGGCTGGCAGGAGAAAGAAGGCAGCATAGAGCCCCATGGATGAGAAGGACTTCTGGGAATGGGTCTTGCACCCCTTTCAAAGACACTCCTTTCCTAGGGTGGCAAGGTATCTGTCTGACACAACGCCGCTAACTACAGACTATTTTATATTTTAATACATTGTCAGACAAGTGATGGAAAAAAGGAAGTCCTGTACATAATATTCCCCTCTCCTACCGGGTCCTGAGACCTTGGGGAAGTACACACATGCCAAGGAACACCGGCCCCAAGCAGAGGTCTGTGTGAGCACTCTTTACATTCAGCTTTGGGAGTGGGAGAGGAAGCTCGGAGACAGAAAGCCTTCGTAGGGCAGCCAGCTTTGAAGGAGGTCAGGGGATTGTCTGCTCCCCATCGCTAACCAGGGAAGGCCACAGGGTCCCACTCAGGGCCCCAGACTGCATTTGCATAACGCATTTACATCTGAAGGGAGCGCACAGATTGGCAACTCCCGAAGCCTCAGCAAGGCACAGATTTCTACAATAGCAATTAGGAACCGAAATAGAAATGACAATAGCCACAAAAGTACAGTTGCCAGAGCTGTGGGAAGAAGGAGCAGAAAAATCTCAGAGCTTTAGAGGACTGAGCTCTGAGTAATAGCAGAGCTAGAGACCAACTGACCCTTGTTCTTTGTGTGCTGCCCGGAGCCGGGAAGGTACCAGGACAATCCCCACCTATGTGCTTGGCGCCTGAAGAGGAAAGAGAAGGGTGGGGCAGGGCTCTGGAGATGGCCTGGGTGCCAGTGGGCAAAGCTCCTGCAGCACTTGGGCACGGGGTGACACTGCAGAGGGGTCCCCCCTCCCCCCTCCCCCTCCCCGCCCCCGCAGCTTCCCTCCCTTGCAGCCTCCCCCTCCCCCCTCTGTCTCTGAGATAGCTGTGGTAGTCACTCAGATGAGGAAGGGACAAATGCTGAGAAGGAGGGACAGGAGGGACAAGGAAAAGGTAAGAGATTAAAAGATGAGAAGCAGTGCTCAGAACCTGATGCTAGCTACCATAGAACACTCTAGAAGCTAGTCTTCTTCTTGGCCCAGGCTGGGTCAGGTGAGAGGACCTGAGGACACCTGGAGGTTGGAAACCAGAGGTTGAGACCCTTGGCCAGGCCCAAGGTCACTGGCTGAGGAGTCAGCAGGTGACCTGGGGTTGGAGCACCAGTTGGTCTTGACAACAAAGGAACAGCCTAATCATAGTGGGTGGGGACAGTTGGGCGAGGCCTCAGGAGCACAGAACTTCTGGGAGAACTCCCCAGAAGCCCTGCTAAGGTCTTACGGAAGGTGGTCCTGCTGCGTTCCAGATGGGTGTGTCCAAGTTATCTGCCTGGGCTGGGAAAGCACACAGAGCTGGGATCAGACCTCCTGAGTAGGGGTCATTGCCTCCAGTCTCAGATGAATAGGTTGTCTGTGTGTAAATGCCACATTCCTCACGTAGAAGACGTGCATGAGGTTCTTAAAGATACTGAAATGCTAGGCACGGTCTGTTTCCTTATCACAATAAAAAGTAGAAACTAGGAAAGTGAGAAACCACAACATGCTTACTGGGTAGATGCTTAATAGTATTCTGAAAATTCTGATTAATGCGAAGAGAAATGGAAGAAATGATACAGGACATTCATCTCCCCCATGGTTTATACGTTTACTGATAGTATTCCTGAATGAGGACACAAGATAGTCTGGTTTAACAGATTTCCATAATCGAACCAAGGGAAGGGAGAAGCGACTTAGTCTACCAGGCTCATGGAAACCCAGAGGAGCTCAGACAGGACGGAGATCCTCAGAGAACAGTGAAAGGGCCAGATACGATCTCCTCTGTGACCACTGATTGTAGGTTTGATTGCTTTGTATTAGCTGCAATAGATAATGGGTCCCATGAAGAGCTCTTCTTATATGAATGCAATGTCCTTTAACAGTATCTCCCCAAGTCTGTTCACGGGTCTCTGTCATGGACCCCCCTTTCTCTTCCCAAACAGAAGCCCTTCTGTTGTCATCTTTAAAACAACTTCATGATCTAGATTCCACATGAGCAGAAATGCACACTGTTTTTCTGAGTCTAGCTTATTTCCCCTCTACATGGTGACCTCCGAGTCTATCCATTTTCTTTTGTTCTTCTTTATGGCCAAATGGTACGTGTGTGTGTGTGTGTGTGTGTGTGTGTGTGTGTGTGTGTATGTGCATGTATGTGTTGTGTGCATGCACATGTAGGATTTCACCTGGGCTGATTCTATAACTCAATTGCAGGTGACATGCTGACATCTCTAATATGTAATAGTCAGTCACATGGCTGCTGCATTTTCAGCTTCTGGCAGAACTTCCCTATTGGTTTCCATGGTGGCCTTGAAGCACACATTCCTACCAGCAGGCCCGGTGAGGGCTCCTTGTCTGGCACCCTCACCAGCCCTGGCTTGTTTTCTGACTAGGGTGAGATGGGATCTCCATGTGTTTGGTTTGGATCTCCCTCATGGCTGAGAGTGTCGAGCATGTGTTCATGTGTTTACCAGTGCATCTCCTTCTGCTGTGTCTTTTGTAAGTGCCACTCTTCCCTGCTACTGTTGCCGCTGGGGACTTGTTTAGCAAACCTCAGCCCCTTGGGATAATTTCCTAAGTGGTCTCTGCTTTTCCCTACCTCCTGAGGATGGATGGACCAACTTTGTTGCGGGAGGTCTTCCCCGCCCCTCCAACCAATAGCTGCTGAGATACCAGCCCATTGGGGCGTGGTTTCTCTCCCTTCAAAAGGCTTCTATTTCCTTCCGCTGGTCTCTTGACTTCCTGTTCGGCTGACGATTAGTCTCGCTTCATGATTGCGAAAAGGGCTGTTGTCTGGGATCGTGATCTGTAAGTTTTTCCTCTTTAAATAAATACTACCCTATTAATAATAATTCATAACTGGTGTGGCATTGTTCGTGGCTTACGCCTTCACCTGGCGCCCCGAACGTTTGGCTTTTAGGACCCCGAGGCTGCCAGCTGCGAGTTCGGCTTGGTGCAAGCCTTCCTTCCTCAGCCGTGCGGAAGCTGCAACCCCTCAGGGTGACTCTGTCACGTGGAGGCATACACAGCTTCTGGGTTATTCTTCTCTACCCCTGGATTCTGGGTTTATGGTTCCGTGTACGCCGTTTTTTGTTTAGTTTGTGACTTAGGCCCCAGTGCCGAGTCAGAGATACACTTGGCCTTCAGGCCCATAACATCCAGAGAGGCAGATCTCTGAGGCCGACCAGGTGGTGGTGGCATACGCCTTTAATCCCAGCACTCGGGAAGCAGAGACAGGCGGATTTCGGATTTCGGTGAGTTCGAAGCCAGCTGGATAATAAGTAATATGGCAGTTTTTGTTTCCAACACGACTTTCACTGTTTGGGCTACCAATACAATGGGTCTAATCATGCAAAATTTATATGACTATGAGGATAACTTAATTTACTGGTTACTAGGTTTTAGTATTCTTTTGAATATTCTATCATTTAGGAAGATTATGGTACTCTCAAGAACTCATGCAGGTCAGGAGATTCAGGAGATTCAGGAGATTCAGGATTCAAAAGAGGTAATAATAAACAAAATAATAAAAAGACTTGAAATGCTTGAAAAAATGATTGGAACTGGTGAACAGAGTAATAAGGCACAAGGACAGGATACAAAGCAAACACCAGCTATTAGAACTGGCTTACCCAGGGTTTTAGCGGCATACCCTATACTTGATTCTGACAAAGCGTCAACTTCTAAAGGCTCAAAGGGAGTCAGAGAAGCTAGATGGATGCCAATAGCAATGAATGATCTGAAAGAAATTAAACAGGCTATTGTTACTTTTGGCTTGCAAAATGCATATGTACAGGAAATGATAAGGACTTGGGCTTCTAATGCTAGAGCTACCCCCCTATGATTTCCATCAGTTAGTGTCTGCAGTTTTAGATAAGGGACCTTCCTTGATGTTTGGAATTTATTTCAGAGAAGAATCAAAACATATGGAACAGCAAGGAAGAGCAAAAGGTGTCGAGGTTTCCCAAGATCAAATTCTTGGTGCAGGAGAATATGCTGATCCACAGGTCCAAGCTCTTTATGACGATGAAGTACTGCATCTATGTCACCAAGCAGCTTTAAATGCTTGGAATAGGATACAAGATCCAGCAAAAAAGGGTTGAATCATATACCAGAATTAGGCAGGGACAGAGAGAACCCTTTATTGACTTTTTGCAAAGATTAATTAAGGCTCTGGACGTAGGGGGTACCAGACCCGGAATCTAGACGAATACTTCTTGAATCTCTAGCGTTTGAGAATGCAAACATAGAATGCAAAAAGATAATTGGGCCTTTAAAGTCTAGATCAGCACCTATGGATGAATGGATTCAGCATACGATGAATGTTGAGATGTTTAGCTATAATGATGAATCTTGGGTAGGAGAAGCGATTTCCACAGCAATGAGGAGACATCAAACTGCCAGGTGTTTTAATTGTGGTAAATTAGGACATCTCAAAAGGGACTGCAGGCACAGAATTTCTAGGAATAATATCTCCTCTGGGAATGACAAAAATAGGAGACCTAGGCCTTCAGGTATATGTAGGAGATGTGGTAAAGGCCGTCATTGGTCCAACGAATGCAGGTCAACAACAGACAAACAAGGCAACCCAATCCCATTGGGAAACTCCTTGAGGGGCCTCTCGCAGGCCCCGAAGCCAACAGTGGCCCAGTCATTTCCAGTCACAGTGGAGAACGTGCCTCACCAAGAAATCTAAAAGCTCCAATTTCTGCTGTAAAAAGTAATACTAGTCTAAATGGTGAATTACGAGTGGAGGATGAGTTAAAAAACCCAGTAGGACAGAGTAAACGTATATTTTGGCAGACTTCTATTAACGACCAAAGACCAAAGCTAAAAGTCTGTATAAATGGCATTTTTATTGAAGGCTTATTAGACACAGGTGCGGATGTAAGTATCATTACCCCAGAATCTTGGCATCCGAATTGGCCTCTTCAAGAGGTAGATGTTCAGTTTCTGGGAATTGGAACCCTATCTCGTGTAAAACAAAGCACAAGATGGGTTGAATGCATAGGGCCTGAAGGGCAAATAGGAAGACTAAGGCCATATATAGCCAATATTGCAATAAATTTATGGGGCCGTGACCTGTTACAGCAATGGAATACCCAGATTAACATTCCTGCAGTTCCAGGAACTCATAATTCTGGGAAAGATATGATGAGGTATTATGGAAAAAGGTCACCAGCCATTCAGGCTGTACAAGAACATATAGAAAATACCAAACCTTTAAAGGTACCAACAGCCCTACCTTTAAAATGGCTAACTGAGAAGCCAATATGGATCAAACAGTGGCCTCTAGCTGAAGATAAATTACAGGCATTGGAACAGCTGGTGCAAGAGCAATTAGATGCTCACCATATTGAAGAATCAACCAGCCCTTGGAATTCTCCTGTGTTTGTTGTAAAAAAGAAATCTGGTAAATGGAGAATGGTGACAGATCTAAGAGCTGTCAACAAAGTAATTCAACCTATGGGCCCACTACAATCTGGAATTCCTTTGCCTTCTCTATTACCAAAGGGATGGCCTCTTATAGTTATTGATTTGAAAGATTGTTTTTTCACTATACCGTTACAAAAAAAGGATAGAGAAAAAATTTGCCTTCACGGTGCCTACTTATAATAATTCTCAGCCTAATAGGAGATATCAATGGACTGTCCTCCCACAGGGTATGCTCAATAGTCCTACATTGTGCCAATATTTTGTAAGTAAGCCATTGGAAATAATTCGTAAACAATTTCCCAAGTCCATAATTTATCATTACATGGATGACATCTTATTATCTGATTCAAATAAAGATATTTTAGAAAGGATGTTTGAAGAAGTAAAGAAAGTCTTGCCTAGGTGGGGATTACAAATTGCCCCTGAAAAGATTCAAAGAGGAAATTCTATTAATTACCTAGGTTACAGAATAGGCTTAGAGAAAATTAAAACGCAAAAGGCACAAATTAGGAGAGACCGGTTAAAGACTCTTAATGACTTCCAAAGATTGTTGGGAGACATTTCCAGTCTACGACCAGCTGTTGGGATAACACCTGATCTAATAGTTCATTTAAACAAAACCTTAGATGGTGATAAGGATTTGAATAGTCCAAGAAAACTGACAGCTGAAGCAGAAAAGGAACTGACAATGATTGAGGAAAAATTACAGGAAGCACATGTGGATAGGGTGAACCCAAATCTTAGCTGCATCCTAGTCATATTGCCTTCCAGAATCTCTCCTACAGGGATTCTAATGCAGAGGGAAGATATTATTCTAGAGTGGATATTTATACCTAATAAACCGAGTAAAAAATTAAAAACTTATGTGGAAAAAAGTCTCTGAATTAATTATAAAAGGTAAGCTGAGACTTCGTCAACTAGCAGGTATAGACCCAGCAGAAATTATAGTGCCTTTTACTACTGAAGAAATAAAAAAGTTATGGGAAGACAATGAACCGTGGCAAAGAGCTTGTGCTAATTTTTTGGGAGAAATTAATAGCAACTATCCCAAAAGTGGTAGACTTAACCTCATAAAGAGAACTTCTTGGATTCTTCCTAAAATTGTACGTGATGCTCCAATAACTGGAGCCCGTATGTTCTATACTGATGCAAATAAATCAGGGAAAGCAGGTTACAAGTCAGATGAATTGAGTAAGGTGGAACAAAGCCCTTATAATTCTGTCCAGAAGGCAGAATTATATGCCATTCTTATGGTGCTAAGGGATTTTAAAGAACCTCTTAATATAGTTACAGATTCACAATATGCAGAAAGAGTTATCTTGCATATTGAAACCGCTGAATTTATACCAGATGACACAGAGTTGACTTCATTGTTTATCCAGGTACAAGACATAATCAGGAACAGGCTTTGTCCGATGTACATAACACACATCCGGTCCCATACAGGTCTGCCTGGTCC
Source organism: Microtus obscurus (assembly GCA_963919715.1). Classification (NCBI taxonomy): domain Eukaryota; kingdom Metazoa; phylum Chordata; class Mammalia; order Rodentia; family Cricetidae; genus Microtus; species Microtus obscurus. The sequence continues at coordinate 20,502 of CAWTZC010001322.1, forward strand.
TCTAGCACAAGGCAACGCTGAGATTGATCAATTATTGATTGGAAGCGTGTTGCAGGCCTCGGAATTTCATAAAAAGCATCATGTCAATAGTAAAGGCCTAAAGAAAGAATTTTCCATTACTTGGCAACAAGCTAAGGACATTATAAAGAGATGTCCTACTTGTTCTTTCTATAATCAAACACCGTTGCCTGCAGGGAGTAACCCAAAGGGTACTAAGAGAAATGAAATCTGGCAGATGGATGTGTTCCACTTTATGGAGTTTGGTAAATTAAAATATGTACACCACACCATAGACACGTATTCAGGTTTTCAATGGGCTACTGCCTGAGCTCAGAAAAGGCAGATTCAGTAATCACACATTTATTGGAAGTTATGGCCATCATGGGTATACCTGTACAAATAAAGACAGATAATGGTCCAGCATATGTATCTAAGAAAATGAAACGCTTTTTTGATTATTATAATATAAAACACATTACAGGTATACCAAATAATCCTACAGGTCAGGCAGTTATAGAAAGATCAAATCGTACTATAAAGGATATGCTGAACAAACAGAAAGGGACCGAAAATACCCCCAGAAATAGATTACATAATGCTTTATTAACCTTGAATTTTCTTAACGCTTAATGAGAAAGGAACGACAGCAGCAGAAAGACATTGGATAATGGAAAAGTCTGCTGAACTAAATCAACCGATTTATTTCAAAGATGTGCTGACCTCTCAATGGAAGCCAGGAGATGTGCTACGTTGGGGGAAGGGGTTTTGCTCTTGTTTCCACAGGAGAAGAAAAATTGTGGATACCATCAAAATTAATAAAGTTTCGATTTGAAGAGGAGAAACCTCTTGGAAAGGAGAAATGACAACTCATCCACAATGATATTCATACAGGTGGTAAGAAAAACATATAGAATGGGGGCAGGGTTCTGTTCTTATCTCCACAGGAAAACACTCACCTTTGAAAAATTCAAGGGACCCTGGATATTTGGATACTGACAGATGGAAAAATACCTGCCCAATAGGAAATATCAAGAAATCTGAATGGGTTGTGTAAGTAAAACATATTAAACCATATTTCTAAATTTATAGAGCTGGTTTTGAAGTTGGACTCTGGCTCAGTCCCTCTCCAAATCCAAGCCTGTTAGTAAGAGAAAAACCCAGAGTTTCTGGAGTTTCTGTCTCATGTCAAGAGCCATGATATGGGACAGAAAGAAATATGAGTTTAGAAAACATCTTTGCTTTTCTTCATACCTATCATACCTCCATTGAATATATTTATCATGCCTTTCACTGAATATATATATATATATATATATATATATGTCTATGTAATTAATGTTTAAGTATTTTTACAATAAACAATGAGTCTTTTCTGAAGTGACATTTGAAGTTTCCAGGAAGAAGATGGGGCCCCACAACAACAACTCTACCTGGTTGATATGACGTCATGATACTGATAGCGCTACTACAAGACCTGTTTTGGGTACCAGCTGCACAAGAAGATCCCAACTTGTTTAGCTGAAATGGTGCACATCTTGTACAACATTCTGGCCAGACCTCCACAAAATACTCAGAGACTATTTGCAATTTTAAAAGACATTGATCTTGAAATTTAACCATCATTTTGCTTTCACAGGATCCCCCCAGAAAGAACGTCGCCCCTATGACAGCTGGAAGTAATTCTAGAGGACGACGTCCCCTCTCCCAGTAAAATTTGCCCCTGGGTTTAGAGACATCATTTAGGGGTTGGGAAGTTAGGGGAGGAATTTTATAAGCTCAGGGATCAAATCAAAATAAAAAAAATAAAAAAAAAGAGGGATGATGGGATAATAGATTTGTAATTGTGAGTTACAATTTTTAGACAAATATTGGTATTGATTCTTGTATATTGATACAAAGTTAAAATATATTGACTATTGTATGCATGCATGTTTCTACCTCTGTTTAAAATATTTTTTATATATTGACATATATTTTATCGATATATATGTATTGTATATATTTACCATATTGCAGTGTACATTTCTACTTTTGATTAAGATACTTATATATTGTTTGTGTATTGATATATATTTACCATATTGCAATGTATATTTGTACATTGTTTATATTTGGAGGCCATTATCCTCATTTGTTACACAGATGTTTATTGTCTTAGTCTTTAAGTTAGATAGATATTGAGAATTATATAGATTAATAGTCATCTAAGTTTGCCATTTATAATTAGACTAATCAGGTTATTTAGATATATAGAGATTATACTCAGTATAGATAGATGATCTTCAACCTCTTCAAAGAGCTGTAGAAAATGGCCTTTAATCTAACTCAGAGTTTGATGGTAGTGAGACACAATTGCTCCTGGCAACACCGCTCTATTCCCGAGAGAATGTTGAGCACCAAAGACACTCCACCTGGAGCCTTTCTTTTTGGCAGAACTGGCCTTGGAGCAAAGAAATGCCCATACCTCAACCACTGACAGAGATACAGAGCGTGCATCAATGGATAAAACAGGACTGTCATATCCTGCCAAGACAGGGTAAGATAGTTTTGAAAAGTTGCTTGCCTTTGAAAATGGTATGTCAGTTATGTTAGGCCTTAGCCAAAGTTGGTTGCTTCAACGCTGCAAACGTCACTTTGGGTGATTGCCCAGGTAGCTAGTTGTCCCTGTGATTTGTTGCATGCTTAGGAAGTTGTTTTACTGAACTTCCTAAATACCCAGGTAACATTATTTCCCTTCTCAGATATTTGATGGGGTTGAAGACTATATAACTATAGTTACTTTTCTCTCATGACTTGGCCAAGTTATTTATTATACAAGTCCTAAGCTAGTTAGAATAGGATATTTATACTTATTGTATATAATTTCGTAGTAGGTTTAGAACTCTCTTATTTAAACAAAAGGGGGAGGTGTTGCGGGGAGGTCTTCCCGCCCCTCCAACCAATAGCTGCTGAGATACCAGCCCATTGGGGCGTGGTTTCTCTCCCCTTCAAAAGGCTTCTATTTCCTTCAGCTGGTCTCTTGACTTCCTGTTCGGCTGACGATTAGTCTCGCTTCATGATTGCGAAAAGGGCTGTTGTCTGGGATCGTGATCTGTAAGTTTTTCCTCTTTAAATAAATACTACCCTATTAATAATAATTCATAACTGGTGTGGCATTGTTCGTGGCTTATGCCTTCACAACTTACTTCTGTGTGCAGTTCCTGACGC
>CAWTZC010001323.1:0-16433 GCA_963919715.1 Microtus obscurus
AGAATCCTGCGTCTGGTGGCTGTTCTTTCCTGCTGGTCAGGGGGTCGCCCCGCCTAATGCTTGACACTGTTCAGGTGACCAACAATTAGAGACTAGATATGCCATGGAAAACCAAACACTATTGTTCTACAAAGAACATAGCAATATAATGACTCCCTAACGACATTCTGTACTCTTTGATTGCTGTCTTGCTCAGCCCTCATCAGAGAACCATTCTTCTACGATAGATAGGAATAAATATACAGATCACAACTGACAATGTGCAGAAAAAGGGAGACTTTGAAACATTCAGGCCTAATAGGAAGTCTTCAGCCAATCCCCCACCTCAGGACTCAGAGAATTATGTGGAAGATAGATTGTAAGAACCAAGGGGGATGGAAGACAATAGCAGAGGCTTTCTGCATCCCATACAGTCCCATATTTAATTATAAAATAACCACTCAGGCTTAGATCAATTATAACATGTTTGACCAATGGTTCAGGCTTATTACTGTCCATCTCTTACATTTAAATGAACTCATTTCTAATAGTCTATATTTTACCACGAGACTTATGGCTCGTAACCTCTGTAGCCCTAGAGGCTGCTGGCATCACTCTCTAGGCTCTGCCTTCTTTCTCCCTTATTCAGTTTGGCTTCCTGCTATGTTCTTATGCACCACAGCCGACAGCCTTATTCATCAACCAATAAAAGCAGCAGATATTTAAAGAGCACAGAAGGACCTCTCACGTCAGAAGACAACAATAAATCGGCCTTCCAAATACAACAGAACTGAAACCACTGAACTCCACAGGACTGGCGGTGTGCACAGGGCCTGTACAGGTTTAAGCCAGACAGGGTCCCAGGACTGGGGAGAAGTAGACATAAGACCCCAACCACCCGGCCAAGAAGCTATCTCAAATTAACAACTGCTTACAAAGTTAGATTTAGTTTTTGTCTGATAGATACTCACTGAGTGTACGGTTTATATTTAAGGGCAGGCTGCATGCTATTAGACTGGCAGCACAAAGTGAACTCAATGGTAATTTTTGAGTTTTTTTTTGTCTCCATATTTTACTTTGTTTGAGCATTTTCTATCTCCGACTTATCCTTTGCTTGGATATTATTGTTTCTGATTCTGTGATTTTATAAGTTTTGTGTTTGTTTGCTTGTTTGAGTGTGTATGTGTCTGCATATGTATGTATTTCTCAGACTTCTCTGTTATTGGTCTTTTTTTATTACTCTGCTTTTTAAAATATTTGCTTGTTTTCTAAAAAGATAGAAGCAGAAGGCATGAAGCTGGATGGGTGGGGAGGTGGGGGATCATGGGAAGATATTTAGATAAGCCATGGTCAGATACGTTGTATGGAAAAGTATTTTTCATTACAAAGGGAATGGAAACAAATTGTAAAGCAATGGAGTATACGCCAGCCACTCTGCTTTCTCTCTTTTAGAGAGACTGGTGTTAAAATAGGAACCAAATGTGCATCAGTGGGAGGCGACATGGGTTCAGCAAATCCAAGCTCTAAATAAAGTGTGTTGTGACCCACAGGTTGGGAACCACTGATTCAGCCCCATTTCTAAGGCCCTCCCCCTCTGCCTTCACAGTCTAAGATCCACACCCAGCTTGGCACAGAAGCTCTGTAGTGCATGAGAGAAGTAACTGCAAAGCATAAATCCTGAAACTAGAACAGCAAGGGGCTCAGTTCGACCACTTCAAGAACTGTTCAGTCTGTTACGGGTTTGTTCCTTTTTGGGCTGACATACAACATCTGGGGTGAGGAAAGAGCCCCAATGGAGCCACAAACTACATGAACTAACATTCCTTTTCAGTCTCTACCTCTCCTTTGAAAATGCGTTGCAGCATTGGGTTGTTTTATTTCAAAATGTTAATAAAAATATTAAGAGAAAGATACAAATAAAATATGGAAAAATATCTCCATAAAGCCCTTCTATTTCTTTTCCTTCCCCAGGACAGAAAATTCTCTTAGGAGCTCAACTCTTAAGAGCTACATCATGCCTCCTGGCAGTTGATATTTGGAACACAGTCCTGACCCCCACTTCCTTTCTGCTTGGTAGTCCAGACAGTGATGACAAAAGGGGATAAAAGAGGAAGCACATGTCATTTTCTTCTTCCCATAATTCTCTGGTCTTCTAAAGGTCTCACTCTGTATAACCCAGGCGGGCCTATGACTTATTATGCAGCCCATGCTGGGTGTTAAACTCTTGGTAATAACCTTGCCTTGTTAGCATTCTGAGTGGGACTAGGTATGATCCATCGCACCTAGCAAGTATTTTTCAGCTTCTAGATTAATTTTGAGTTCTCTCTTATATAAATCTCCTATCTCTGGTTCTGAAACCTCGCTCTGCCATCATCATGAAGGATGAGAGATTGATACCCCATATTGCTGGTAGTCTACCCTTCCATCCCCTGTCAGAACTGTAAGGACTCTCCACATGGTCAGTCAGGTGGAAGGTTCCAGACCCCACAGTGCACCTCATAGACCTCAAGTTCATCCCTGAAGAGAGAAATACTTGCGGTTTTGCTGTTCAGAAATAAGGCCTCTCTCATTGGAATTAACTCATTCCAGCCACGGTACTTATCTGCTCAGGCACAGTCTCAACTAAAATTATCTCCCGAACAAGGCTGAGGACAGGGCAGCCAGAAATGGAGAGGCAGAAAACAAAATGCTGAGGACCAGAGACCAGGTGACCATAAGCGAGGACTTCAAACCCAATAGCTGTCTCTTCCCTTCATGGACTAGAGGCCAGAGATGGAGGGGGTATCAGGTGGGGGGGACACAGGGACACAAAGCTGCTGGGAAAGCCAAGCTCCCTTCTGAGCTACTGGGAGGCTCCATTCCTTGGCTCTTTCACCTCCACCAGGAATCCGTGTTCCTGAGCAGATGGCTACCCCACCCGGTCTCTGCCTCCATCTCCTGTCCCTGCAAGCCTCTCCTCACTATGCTCTAGACATGCAGAAGGCCTTGCTACAGTCTTCTACTGCCATAGTCCCTTTCTGCTGCAGCCAGGTCCCCCGCCCCTCGGTGCTTTGTGTCCTAGACTTGTGGGGTGGCCCGCATCAGCCCCGGGCTGATGTGATGCCATGCTCGGTGCTGTGGACTGCTCGGGGCATAAGCACGAGCCCTAGGAAACTCTGGTGAAGCCAGAGGAATCGAAGAGCTGAGTCGCCATGCTCCCTGCTTGTCTCAGGACTCCATTTGTGAGCAGCAAAGATGGACCAGCTGCAGCCCCAGGACTAACAAACCAGGCGGCGAGGTAGTGTGTGCCTACACCCCAACATTCAGGGGAGGAAGAGGAAGGCTTAATTCCAAAATTCAGGAGAGAGACAAGACTTAAATCATTGTAATCAAGTTAATTAAAGCAAGCAATTTATTAAAGTGCAAGCTTTTTCATTTTCAAGTACACAGGCTGCCTCCCCCTAAGGTGGGGTTCAAAATGTCAGCCTTGGACATGGGCAAAATAAGTTTTACTAGCTCAGAGATTGGGGTTTCAAAATGGGGGACCCGGCAGGCAAAGGTGGGGCTGCAGGAGCAACATAGCAAGGTGGTCATAACAAAGTGGTCATAACAAACCTTCACTCTGAGACAGAGGTAGGGTTTCAAGATGGTAATGACAAGTTTAAAAACGAAGTCATGATGTTGCAGTCTCCTGGAAGAAGCAGTATAAAAACCCCTTAAGGTTATAGAGGGAGCATAGGGGATCGTTGAAAAACAGAGAATTAATCAAACAGATGAACCTAGTTTGCCTTTACTGTAAGATGGCTTTTAAGACTAAGATGAAGCAGGCTTGGTTCAGCAGCAGGAGGATCAGAGTTCACAGTCGTCCTCAGCTATGTTGGGTTCAAAGCTAGCCTAAGACACATGACAACCTACCTCAGAAAAAAATTACAGAGCAAAGAGAGAGAGGGAGGAAAGAGAGAGAGTGAGAGAGGAGGGAAAGGGAGAGGGAGGGAAGGAGAGAGGAGAAGGGAAGAGAGGAGGAGGGGGAGGGAGAGGGAAGACAGGAGAGGAGAAGGAGAAAGAGTGAAGGAAAGAGAGGAGGAAAGGGAGGGAGGGGGAGGGAGAGAGGGAGAGAGAGAGGGAGAGTAGAGAAAGGGAAAGAGGGAGAGGGAATGAGGGGGAGAAGGGAAGGAAGGAGAGAGGGAGAGAGAGAAGAGGAAGGGGAGAGAGGGAGAAAGAGAAGAAGAGAGAGAGAGAGAGAGAGAGAGAGAGAAGAGAGAGAGAGAGAACCTTTGCCTTCTTCAGAGGTTCTCTTTAACATTGGACAAGGAAAATCTCACCCCTATTTCCAGCATCATCAGTTCATGGTTAGCAGATCCTTAGATACCACATTTGGTTCTCTGGGGGCTCGGTTGTAGAACACTTGCTTGCATGCAGAAAGCCCTTGGATCAACTCCTGGCAATACATAAAGCAGGTGGGGTGGTGATGTCAGATTCCCCTTCTGTAGTGTGTGTTGCTTTTGTTCGTTAATGAATAAGAAGCTGCTTTGGCCTGTGATAGGGTGCAGAATAGTGCTGAGCGGGAAAACTTAAACTGAATTCTGGGAGAAAGAAGCCAGAGTCAGTGAGATGCCATGCAGCTCCACGGAAGTCTGATGTGGACACCAGACACCAGACAGCACCTTACCAGTAGGCCACAAACACATGGCAATACACAGATTAATAGAAATGGGTTAATTTAAGATATAAGAGTTAGCTGAAATATGCATAAGCTTAATAGTCCAAGCAGTGATGTAATTAAACAGAAGTTTCTGAGTGATTATTTGGGTCTGGGAGGCCAGGAAATGAATGAGCAGCCTCCTTGAATAGGGCTTAGCCAGGGCCTATAATCCCAGCACTCAAGAGCCAGTGGAAGGAAGATCAGAAGTTCAAGGTCATTTCCAGCTATATAACAAGTTCGAACTAACCACAGCTATATGGAGAGCCTATCTCAAACAAACAGAACAAAATAAACAAACAAACACAACAAAATAAGTACCTCAATATCTCAGAATCCTCCTCTCTATGACCAAAAACAAACCCCACCCACTCAGGATCCCACAAGGTGTCCTGTTCTGGAGAGGACTAGAATGGGCCACCAGGGTTTCTATGTACAGCTGCAAAAGCCACTTTACCCAGTCAAGCTAACCTGTATGAAACAATTCTCCTGGGTCTCCTTCCCCATTTTGCAAAAACATTAAGCTGCAGAAAGTGGGAGCGCAATTTTCTCCCTCGTCTTCCAAGAGAGCTTCAAAATTATTCTCTCCAGGAGTCCCATCCAGTTCCAGGCATTTCACACTCGGGAATGTGTCTCAAAACATCCAAGAACATTTGTTTACTCCCATGGCCAGCCAGAAGGGTCTTACCAATGGGTTTTGCAGTTGAAGATGTCGAAATCCATGTGAGAAACCACAGAGAGTGGTGGCCTCCAACCTTGAGTTAAGAATACCGATTATTTCAGAAATGAAAAGGGGACATAACAATAGACATGGAGAAATCGAGAGAATCATAGGTCATGTTTTGAAAGCTACACCCCACAAAATTGGAAAACTTAAAAGAAATGGACAACTTTCTGGATAAATATCACTTAACCAAAATTAAATTAACACCAGATAAAATTAAATATATCTATAACTGCTAAATAAATAGAAACAGTCATCAAAACTCTCCCAACCAAAAGAAAAAAAAAAACAGGACCCGATGGTTTCAGCTCCGAATTCTACAAGATTTTCAAAGAAGAACTAATACCAATACTCCTTGAATTGTCCTACCCAATAGAAACAGAAGGAATATTGTCAAACTCTTTTTATGAGGCTACAATTACCCTGATACCCAAACCATATAAAAGCCATTACTAGGAAAGAGAATTACAGACCAATCTCTCTACATGAATGTTGATGCAAAAATACTAAATAAAATACCTTGGCAAAATCAAGTCCAGGAACATGTGGAGAACCATCATCCATTATGATCAAGTCGACTTTTATCCCAGAGATGCGGGGATGGTTCAACATACAAAAATCTGTCAACATAATCTACCATATAAACAAACTGAAAAAATAAAAACAACATGATCATCTCATTAGATGTTGAAAGGCTTTTGTGACAAAATACAGCATCCCTTCATGATAAAGGTCTTGGAAAGAGCAGAGAGCTAACCAGAAAGATACCTAAACATAATAAAAGGCAAGAGACAGCAAAGTGCCGATAGCCAACATCAAACTAAATGGAGAGAAAGTCAAAAAATCCAACTGAAATCAGGAACAGACAAGGCTGTCTACTATCTCCATATCTATTCAATATTGTCCTTGATGTCCTAGCTAGAACAATAAGACAACAAAAGGAGATCAAGGGGGATACAAATTGGAAAAAAAAAAGAAGTCAAACTCTTATTATTTGCTGATGATATGATAGTTTACATAAGCGATCCCAAAAATTCTACCAAGGAAATTCTTCAACTCATAAACACTTTCAGTAATGTGGCAGGGTCAAGTAATTAACCCCCCAAAAAATCAGTAGCTCCTCCTGTACACAGATGATAAATAGGCGCTGAGAAAGAAATCAGAGAAACATCATCCTTCACAATAGCCACAAGTAGCATAAAATATCTTGAAGTAACTCTAGCAAACAAGTGGAAGACTTGTAAGACAAGAACTTTAAATCTTTGAAAGAAATTGAAAAAGATATCAGAAAGAGGAAAAGATCGCCCATGCACTTGGGTAGGTAGAATTAACATAGTAAAAACAGCAATCTTACCAAAAAGCAGTCTGACAGATTCAATTGGGCAATGCCCATCAAAATCCCAGCAAAATTTTTTACAGACCTTGAAAGAATGGTACTCAACTTTATATGGAAAAGCAAAAAAAAAAAAAAAAAAAAAAAACCAGGATAGCCAAAACAATCCTGTACAATAAAAGAACTTCTGAGACATTACAATCCCAGACTTCAAACTCTACGCTACAGAGCTACAGTACTGAAAATAGCCTGGTATTGGCAAAAAAAAAAAAAAAAAAAAAAAAAAACAGACAGGAGGACCAATGGAACCAAATCAAAGGCCCAGATATGTTGACTGAGGTTTCTGTCCCACCTGGTCCTGCCAGTCAAACAGAACACAAGAGAGGCCTACATTAATTATAAACTGATTGGCCTATTAGCTCAGGCTTCTTATTAACTCTTGATAACTTATATTAGACATAATTATTGTCTGTGTTATCCATGTGGCTTGGTAGCTTTTTTGGTAAGGCAGTCACATCTTCCGCTTCCTCTGCATCTGGGTGACAACTGCAGACTGGAAACATTCCTCTTCCCATCATTCTCATTGCCACACCTTCTGTCCTGCCTGGTTGCCATTGCTGCCTATATCCTGCCTGGCTATTGGCCAATCAGCATTTTATTAAAAATAATACATATGACAGGATAAAAGACCATTGTCCCACAGCATGGATATTAATCCAAACACCTATGAACACCTGATTTTTTACAAAAAAAGCAAAAAAATATAAAATGAAAAAAACATATTTAACAAATGGTGTAGCATAATGGATACATGTAGCAATGAAAATATGGAACCATATCTATCACCATGCACAAAACCCCAAGTCCAAATGGATCAAAGACCTCAACATAAAGCCAGCCACACTGAATCTCATAGGAAGAGAAAGTGGGAGTACACTTGAACGCATTTGGCACAGGAGACCAATTCCTAAATATAGCTCCGTAGCACAGGAACTGATGTGGGAGTGTCATATACCAATCTGTTTATCAATCTGTTGATTTCATTGGTTAAAATAAAGACACTGCTTGGCTGGTCCTATAGGTTAGAACAGAGGTGGGTGGAGTAAACAGGAATAGTATGCGGACAGAAGAGGAAGTGAGCTCAGAATGCACGCAGTGCTCCGCTCAGAGAAGTCAGCTCTCCCTCTCTGGAGGCGGAGGGGATCGCTCGGCTCTCGAGGCATGCTCGCGATGAAGCTCCGACCGATCCATGGACTAGGCGAATCTCCCTGGTAAGCGCACCTTGGGGTGCTAATACAGAATATTAGAAATGGGTTAGACCAGATGCGAGAGTTAGCCCATAAGAGGCTAGAGCTAGTGGGCCAAGCAGTGTTTAAATGAATACAGTTTGTGTGTTGTTATTTCGGGCATAAGCTAGCCAGGCGATTGGGGTGTTGGGGATGCAATCCCGGCCCCCAATTTCAACAGATGGCGCAACAAGAAACAATTAATAAATGTGACCTCCTGAAACTGAAAAGCTTCTGTAAAGCAAAGGAAACAGTCAACAAGACAAAACGACAGCCTACAGAATGGGCAAAGATCTTCACCAACCCCACATCAGACAGAGGACTGATCTCCAAAACATACAAAGAACTCAAGAAATTGGTCATCAAATAATAAATAACCCAATTTAAAAATATGGAGTATAGACCTAAACAGAGAACTCTCAACAAAGGAATCTAAAATGGCTGAAAGACACTTAAGAAAATGTTCAACATCCTTAGCCATCAGAGAAATGCAAATCAAAATAACTCTGAGATTCTTACACCTGTAAGAATGGCCAAGATCAAAAACACTGATGACAGCTTATGCTGGAGAGGTTGTGGGGTAAAGAACATTCTTGCATTGCTGGTGGGAATGCAAGCTGGTAGAGCCCCTTTTGGATTCATTGTAACGATTTCTCAGAAAATTAGGAAACAACCTTCCCCAAGACCTGTGAGCAATACCACTTTTTGGGTAGGTATATCCAAGAGGTTGCTCAATAGTGCCGCAAGACATGTGCTCAACTATGTTCATAGCAGCATTGCTTATCATAGCCCGAAACTGGAAACAATCTAAATGTCCCTCAACTGAAGAATGGATAAGGAAAATGTGGTACATTTAACGACAATAGAGTACTACACAGCAGAAAAAAATAACGACATCCTTGAAATTTTCAGGCAAAGTGGATGGAGCTTAGAAAACATCATTTTGAGGTGAGGGGTAACTCAGACCCAGAAAGACAATTATCACATGTATTCACTCATAAGTGGCTTTTTAAACAACAACAAAAAAAAACACAAGAAAACCAGCTTACAAATCACGAATCGCCAGAGAACCCTAGACAACAATGAGGATCCTAAGAGAGACACACATGGATCTAATCTACATGGGAAGTAGAAAAAGACAAGATCTTCTGAGTAAACTGGGAGCATGGGGACCATGGGGAGAGGGTTGAAGGGGAGGGGGGGAGAAAGGGAGGGGAGCAGAGAAAAAATGTATAGCTCAATAAAATCAATAATAAAAATAAATAAAAAAGAATACTGATTACTGAATACATCCTTTGGTTTATGCTTGTACGAGCCCATCAAGAAGCGCCAAGGCCTGGCAGCAATCCATACCTACAGTTTTGTTCTTGTTTGTGACTGCTAGCTACTGTGTATGCCATCCGTTTTGATGATTTTTCTGCTATACAGGATTGCATAAATGTTTTGTGGTTGCTTGTGTTTTGTAGGTTATTTTTTTTTTTCTTCTAGTAATCCCAGCATTGCTAATGATCTGGATTGTTCAAGGGAAGCTTATATATTTTGCTCTCACCCTAACCTGGCAGATAGATTTAGCTAAAATGAAGCCCTCATCTTAGTCTGCACCTAGTCCCTCCCAGCAGGAATTTCATTCAGCTGAAAAGTAGCCAAAGGGAACTCTTGCTAATGGGGTCTCAGTGAGGGACCTAGGCAGGAAGCTTGACCTGCTGGCCTTTCAGTGGAGCAGGCTGATGTGGGATTCCCCTTTGTATGCTGTGAATACCATTGGTTAATAAAGGATTGCTTTGGGCCTGTGCAGGGCAGAATATACGTAGGTGTGGGGGCAGCTAAGCTGAATGCTGGGAGAAAGGAAGGTTGAGTCAGAGAAGCCATGTAGCTTCGCCGGAGCCAGACAGAACTTTACCCAGTAAACCACAGCTACATGGCAATACACAGATTACTAGAAATGGGTAATATTAATATGTAAGAATTAGCCAATAAAAAGCTAGAGCTAATGGGCCAAGCAGTGATTTAAATAATATAGTTTCTGTGTCATTATTTCAGTTCTGGATAGCCAGGACAAACAAGCGGCCTTCCTCCAACAGCATGCCCTGGAAGACACGTGTAAAGCCAAGAGCCCTGCTCCTCAGATGTCTGTTGTTGACAGGGAAGTAAGACTGGATTAACATTCTTGGGTTAGCCAAAGACTGTTTATTAATATGTTTTTTAGCATATCTATGTTAAGTATTCAGTACTAAAGGAATACGTACTTGGGACTGGAGAGATGGCTCACCAATTAAGAGGGCTTGGTGCTCTTCCAAAGGACCTGAGTTCAGTTCCCAGAACCCACACCGTGGGACTCACAACCACTTGTAACTCCAGCCCTCCTTTGAATTCATGCATGCACACTCGGCCCCACCAAATTCAAATACACATAATTAAAACCTAAAACAAAATATTAAAGAAAAAAGAACCTAAAAATACTTGTGTGTTTTTTTTTTAATATGTCAAGGTATATGTAAGGCTTGGTTTCTGAAGTATCTCTTACTTGATTGTGAAATTCTGTATTTGACAGCAACATTTCCCTTGCATAATTCCCGACAAGTTTTCCACACAGAATGTTCCCCCAGGAGCATGGAGGCTATGCTGGTCACACTAGCAACTGTAGCTAGAAGCAACATCTTTCCCCTTGGCACAGCATTGTGATGGGGACTGATCAGTGGAAAAGTTCTGAGAGCCAAGAAAGTGGAGGGAGAGGACAGAGAGAAGCAGCTCTTCGAGGAAAGAGGCTGGCAGCTCAGAAAAGCAGTTGTCCTCAGGGTCTCTGCTGAAGCTGAAGGGACTTGGTCTCAGCGGTGGGGACCATTGGTTCTCGGGCTATCGTAACCACATAGTCATCTTCTTTACAGAAAGCAACTTATTCTTGCTTACATCAATTACAGTTTGTCCTTCAGCTAAAGAGCGTGTGTTAGATTTCTGAGTTAGAGAGACACTCTGAGTTCAGACTGGATCAAAACACCGAGCCACGGTGCTCACCCTCCAAAAATGATGGCCACGGGGAAAGAATAAATGCCATATGATCAAGTATGTTTATATAAATAGAAGCTTACATCCAGTTAACTTTTAATTTGTATATTTTTGCTGTTGTTATTTTAAAAGTTATATGAGACAGGGTCTTACTACCATAGCCCAAGCTAGCCCCAAACTCAGACTCTCTCGGCCACAATCTCCCAAGTGCTGGGATTGCAGGTTCCTATAAGTGAAAGACCCGAACGTAGCAACCATGGTTGGTTTTGGTGCTTTTTTCTTCAGCAGAAACATCCAAACTGACCTTTGATTATAAGTATTTAACCCCTAGCCTGGTAACTCCTGAGGTGAATTCTGGGTAGAAGGAACTTGCCAAGCATGGGGTGGGACAGCTGGCTCCCACATATTCCCATTTTAAAGGCACAGCTTCTCTGAGCGGCAGACAGCGTTGACTGCTGCCTACCTTCAGGGCAGCCCCCCCAGACAACCCTTCATTCTGTTCTGGTAAAAGCTTGACGGGGTCCCTATGCCATCTGGTCAGCCCTGAAAATGGACACAGATCCAGTCCGGCATTTGGCGGTGTTTCCCAGCCCACCACCCTCAGTTCAGCCTCCTGAGCAGTTTGTAAAGAACAGGCAGGAGAATACAGCAAAGCCATAGTTTCCTGAAATCCGGGTCAGGCCTGGGATTGGAGTCATCATGCCCTGACGAATGTGTTCTTCCTGCACAGAAAGCTTCCCGCCAGACCGCTTCTGCTGCCCACCTCAGCCCCCACAACTGCGCATCGCACGCAGATGTGTTTGGTCCCTCCACATGCCGTGTGCTCCACACACCAGGCATCAGGATGACAAACAATGGAGGATCTTCAAGGGCTCATGCATAGATGAGTTTTTTTTTCATAGATGAGTTTTTAAAAATATTGCTGGTTTAATGTCTTCTGCTCCATGATTCTATAACTTCAATTTCAAGGTTTTGTTTTTTTGGTTTTGGGGCTTTTTTTGTTGTTGTTGTTTCTTGGTTGTCGGTTTTTTTTGTTGTTGTTTGGTTTGGTTGGTTGGGTTTTTGTTTGTTTGTTTGTTTTAAGACAAGTTTTCTCTGTAGCTTTGGTGCCTCTCCTGGAACTGGATCTCAGAGAGATCCGCCTGCCTCTGCCTCCTGAATGCTGGGATTAAAGGCATGCGCCACCACCGCCCAGCTAATTCCAAGGTTTTTCACTGTAGAGTTTCTAGATTTTAGAGTACTGATAACTCGTAAGGAACTCTGCTTTATGTCACTCCCTGTAAATACTAGCAAGATGTATTCTTATATTTTCTATGTAGAGTTCAGTTTCCCTGACTGTACAATGGGCGGTTTCTTCCACAGCACTGCTCTGTGCTAGTGTTATCTGATGTATATCAATCAATCGTCAAAACTTTCATTCTTCTGCTCTCATCTCTGAGGCCCCTCTCACGCCTGTCAGTGAATTCTTATCTCTTAAGTCAGTGAAAAGAGAATTTGGGGGTTGGGCCACCGTTGCTTTGATTTGTGTTTATGTTTAATTGTCTCACTAGTAACTCCATGTCACCAGTGACATTCTCAAAATGTCCTTTCCTTGCGGCGAACTCCCTGGCCAGCAGGAAAGAACAGCCACACGACGAGGATTCTTCTCAAATCACGCTTTATTGGAGCCTCTTGGTTGAAGGGAGAGCAGAAAGCAAGGGGCCCAGAGCTCTGAACTATAGCTGTTTATATATGGATTCTGCCTAGCAACCTTTGATACTTTGATACCTTGACTGCCTTTCTGGAGACCCACCGGCAGGAAAGAAAGCAGGGGAACATCCTGTCAATTACAGACCACAAGGAAGTTCCCCTGCTGGTCAGGGGAAGTGTGGGCAGCTAGATCACAACAACTCATCCTGTTTTCTGGTGGAAGAAACTGCAACCAATATGGAGTTATCAAGTGAGGCTGGGGCCAAATGCCATTTTATAATGGCAGCGCCACTCAAATCGGCTCCCTGCAGTTCCCCTTTTTGTTTTTCTCTGTAAGCCAGTGAGAAGGTCTTACTCCTGTTCAGGTCCTCACCTCATGATGCCAGGACCGATCAAAGGAGGCCTAAAATTCCTGGTACTCCTTCTCCCGTGCAATGGAATAAACTCCCTGGGAGGTGCAAAGGCAGTACTCAGAGTAAAAAATGCATACCTTCCTCAGTGCAATGGAGAATTTCTCTGAGAGTGCAAAGGCTATGCAAGGAACAAACCTACTGGCCTTTTAGGACAGATAACCATACTTGGGGTGAAACGCCATTCTCCAAAGTAGCTAACGTTCGTAGAACCACAACCTTATCTCGAGATGTCTGAGCTCCGGGGCAGCATTTTAGCCATAGGCAGATTATACATCCCTAAACAAAAAAAGAAAAAGGGGGGGGGCTTTACTGTCATGGAACCACCCCCTCAAGTCAAGCCCACCACCAAAAGGTTATCTCCCTGGAAAGTCAAGACGAAGGAGAAGCTGAGCACACGGCTCTGAGGGGGGAAGGAACAGCCCCCCCTCCCAAGGTAGCGACCCAGGAAGCCTGCAGCTAAACCGGAGCTTGCTGCTCCAAAAGGAATCCACCAGTGCGCCATCCTCTAAGCAAAGTTCAAAAGCGTCAGATGGTGAAACACCACATGCCAAGTGTCAAACAGGTTCAGCTGGGGCCTGTAGAAATTGAAGTGGGCACCAGACAGAACACAGCAGCAACGTCCCCGTGAAGGACTCCAGTCGAGCCAGGGTCACAAGAAGCTGCTTCAAAAAACGGGGAAAAACCGCAAGCATTGTGGCGAACAGGTCCCAGTATGTCTATCAAGTGCCTGCAGCCAAAGCAGCATTGTTAACCATCTTCCAGGATGCCTTGGATGTCAAGGTGAGCAGTTTGACATGATGGAGGGAGACCATACAGTGATGTCTAATAGTTCTGTCATCCTGGAACAAGAGCATCGGATCAACAGTCTCCACCTCAAGTGTCCTGTCACGCAACCATACCAGAATGGCATCACTGGTCCAATTATTTTCACAACTTTGTAGATTCTTGCCTCCAGAAAATCCCTCAAGATTGAGAGATGAAGAAACTTCTTTTCCAGGAGGCACACAATCGGACAATCTACGCACACAGCGGTAGAAGCACAGGAAGAAGAGGAGGAGCAAGATTGGCCGAAACAGGGTGGAGCAGGGCACCGAGGCCAGCGTGCGGATAATGAGGTTTGCGGGGAACGAGAGGCGCGGCATGGAGCTCCGGGCAACCGGCTCTGCCTTGCGCTGCTGTGGGGTTGCGCGCTGGCAGCCATGGTACCTATTGGGCAGTGTCTGTCCCAGGCGGGCTACGAGACGGTTGCCGAGCGTGCCCGCCAAGCCTGCTTGCCAGGATTCTTCAAGTCTGAGGCGTCTGAAAGCCCTTGCCTGGAGTGTCCAGAGCATACCTTGCTGTCAGACGAGGGTGCCACCCCCTGCCAGTGTTAAGAAGGCAGACAGTATTCTCCATCTCTGCTCCGCTCCAATCCTGAGTTGTAGCAGCGCCATCATCATCAGGAACAGCAGTGGCATCATCTTCGACCGGATCAGCAGTATCAGTATCCTGAAGAGCGGTGGGATCATTGTCATGATGGACTTCAACAGTTCTGGTCAGGCGGCTCGGGACCCAATGAGGCACTTCGATCCTGGGGAAAAACACAAATAGCTCCCCTGGACCTTTGGATAACGGGGTCCGGGCCAACCATTTATTATCTAACACATCCTTCCACATCACTTTCCCTGCCCCTTCCGGGGAGGTGTGGGCGTGTCGGTCGGCTGCCGTACGACCGTCATCCGTTATCAAAAATTAAGAGTAAAAAGGGCCATAGTAATCCTGTTCCTGGGGAGGCAGTCTCGCCATTCCCTTTTTGTTTTTCTCTGCCTGCTCCTGTCATAGGGGTGGCTTTCTCATTTATTCTGTCAGCTGAGTGCATGGAAGACACCTTCTCCCTCGTGCACCTCTTTAGCTTCCCTAGCAACCCAGCTGATCCTGCTGCTCTGAAAGGGACCCGCTAAACTAGCGTTAGGAATTTGAGGCGGTATCAATCTCTTTGGCCACACTTCCTGCTGAGCGGGGACGTTGAGTTCTTAAGGGTTTTGACTACGATGCTGTGTAAGCCTTTTCCGAGGCAAGTCCCGGTGTTTGCAGCTCCGAGGAACCTCAGTGCTGCTTGGCCATGGAGCTGCCTAGAGCTCCTTGGCCTTGGGGCCGCAGCTGCTGCCACTCCATTGCAAACTCCGGAGGCCTCGGTAATTCGAACCAAACGAATACTCACTCCCTTCCTTAGCGTACCTTGTTCAGTGGCAGAATTCAGCTCTCTAAAGCTATCCCAGGATGACACATTAAGATTGCCAGAGACGGCAAACCAAGAAGCACATTGTGTCATTCTCTGCTAAAAACCTTTCCAAAGCACTCCATAACAGCTCATTGAGAGCCAAAAATTGGTGCAAAGACATGAAGGCCCTTGACAACCCGTTTGACAACCCGTTTGACTTTTAAGACCCGTTTGAACGTTTACAACACGTTTGACGTTTTTTGCCATTTCTGTCCGCTGTAGAGAAGCGTGCTCTACTACCACTCTCCTTCTTCTACTGGTGAGAGCAGAAAACCAGCACTTTTTGCATCGTGGATCCCCAGCCTTAACTGGAGACTGTCTGTGAGCTTTTTTGAGGATACCTTTTATGTTTATTCTTTTCAGTCTAGACCTGCCCTTAAGTCCCCCTTTAAATTGGGACTCTGATAGGCTGTCCTGGTGTGCTTGCAGTGGCCTTCTCCTTTTCCAGTGCAACCAAAAGCACAGAAAACATCAATGACGCAGGGCCACAAAGATCAATGCAAAACCACCTCAAGAGCAACCCCAGCAATCATGTACTGGGAGACTTCACAAGTCAAAGGCTTCGTTCGAGTTCTGAATCCTATTCGGCCCCTCACTCGAGTACCAATGCTTGTGTCCCAGCTGGTCCCCAGGATTCCGCACCAGTCAGTGAGAACTCCCTGGCCAGCCTTGAGGAAAGAACAGCCACACGACGAGGATTCTTCTCAAATCACGCTCTCATTGGAGCCTCTTTGGTTGAAGGGAGAGCAGAAAGCAAGGGGCCCAGAGCTCTGAACTATAGCTGTTTATATATGGATTCTGCCCTAGCAACCTTTGATACTTTGATACCTTGACTGCCTTTCTGGAGACCACCGGCAGAAAGAAAGCAGGGGAACATCCTGTCAATTACAGACCACAAGGAAGTTCCCCTGCTGGTTCAGAAGGGGAAGTGTGGGCAGCAGATCCACAGTAACAACTCATCCTGTTTTCTGGTGGGAAGAAACTGCAACCTTAATATGGAGTTATCAAGTGAGGCTGGGGCCAAATGCCCATTTTATAATGGCAGCCACTCAAATCGGCTCCCCTGCA
>CAWTZC010001325.1:0-20523 GCA_963919715.1 Microtus obscurus
TTGAATGCCTAAAATAAATTTGCCCCAAATAGATCTAAGTTGAAAATAAAGCTCTGTAGAAGGTACTCTAATATGAAACAAAAGGTGTGTCAAGAGCAGAGAAAATATTCAGTTTTAATTGTGCAACAAAATGGGAGAGAGGAGGATGACACTAAACAACAGAAAATAAGATGACAGTTAGCTAAGTTATAGAATTCAAAATGCTTCAGGAAACTGGGTCTGGAGACAGCACACAAAAAGTATGAAAATATGCTTTATACTTTTTTACTAAACGTAAAACAAAATAATAATAAATGTGAATCAACATTGGTATGGGTCATAGGTCAGTCACAGCCACCATGAGAAGGAAAACAGAAGATAATATTTCAAGAAGAAAAAAATTCAGCATAAAAACAGCTCAGAGATATGGAGATAAACCCCCAAATGCACAATAAGGAGACAATATGGTGTCGGGGATGAGAATTTTAGTGATTACAGTTGATGTAAAATATGAAATTCATCAATTAAATAACTTAAACTCTTAGGGTGAACCTTTAAAACACTAATCTAACAAAACATAGTTTTTAAGACACTCAACATGAAAACAAATAGGTTCATAATATAGGAGGTACGTAGTATGCGATGGTTCATCTTTGCAGGCAAGTTGAAGTCTCTAGGCAAGTCTTCTCCGGAGTAGATTAGGTGAGAAGATCCACCCTAAATGTCTGAAGCACCATCTCCTGGGCTGGTGTCCCAGACTGGATAAAAAGTAGAGAGTCAAACACTGGTGTTCATCCCTCTCTCCACCTCCTGGCTGTGTGTGTGATGTCAGCAGCCAACCCTGATTCTTGCCCTCATGACTACCCAGGTTGGTGGACGTATCCCTGATGTGGAAGGCAAAATCAACCCCACCTCCATAAGTTGCTTTTGTCTGGTAGTTTGTGACAACAACTAGAAGCGTAACTATTATGTGGTATATCAACCAGGACAAGCTGTTTTATTGCAGATATAAATACTAAATAATGGCTACTGTATGCTTATAAACAGTTACAATGAAAAATTAGTAATATGTTTTTACATGAGGTTGCCTCCCTGCATACATACAAAACCTTGGGAAAAACTTTAATAAAGGGTTACATCTGTTGCTTACAAATAAATAAAATAGAAAAATGTCTTTTTATATATTAACAGTTTTGAAAACTTATTTTTAGGAAAGTGATACCCTGGTTATGGGGTATCCTCCGCCACTGATGTAATAAGTCAATCAAGGCAAATGAATAAATCCAGGTTTAATCTGAGCAGAGCAAAGCGTCTCCAGGGTGTCTCTCCAGAAGGCAGGGAGAGGACTTGGGAGCATGCTGCAGGTGCCTTGCCACCTCTTAAGTAGCCTGGAAAGCATGGTCTTGAGCAGCCCCTAGGAGAGACTGGCATTTGGCGGGCTTTCTGAGGGGAGGGGCAGCTCCTTGGAGGGCTTCCTGAGTGGGCAGGGTCTGGGGAGAGAGAGAGGTGTAGCTTCCACTGGATCATCCCAGACTCCCTGGGTATATGGCGCCAGCAGGGCTTCCACCTGAACAGGTGTGCTTACCCGTGTTCTGTGCCACACATGGGTTGACAAAGGGACTCTATACATTAAGACAAAAGACAGAATCTCCCACACTGCATAGAAATCAATTAGAAATGGACCAAAGACCTTATGATAACACCTGAAACTTAGAAATTGCCAGAAGAAAAACTTAGGTAGAACAAGATACAGGAGCTAATGAGAAAGGTCTCATATACCACAGGAAATAAGGACTGTCCCCTAAAGTGTACCATGTACAGCTTCCCCCAGCAAAGGAAACAACCAGCAGAATGTAGAGAAAGCCACAGAACAGGGGTTCTTGCCAGCTACACCACAGACAAGGGGCTGAAGTCTGAATGTGTACAGGTTATGGAACCACACACATGCACACACACACACACACACACACACACACACACACACACCTTCTAATCAATAAATGGAACAATGGACTGAACAGACAGTTCCAAAAAGAAAAACCAACCCTAACCCTAACCCTAACCCTAACCCTATGGCCCATATACATTCTCCTGAGCATATATACACATTCTATAAGTCCTGCACAGATGTTTGCATATCATGTTTACTGCTGCAGTATTCACGGTAACTAAGATACAGAACCAATCAGATCCCAACTGTGGTCACCACTGTCATCCTCCAAAGGATGACACGTGTGTCCTGTGTCAGCCACCACACAGCAAGCGGGAGAAATATAAGGAGTAGAGGGCTTGGGTCTCTGGATTTTGGGGAGATCTTAGCCTGAGATGAGGACTAGGAAGGACCCCGATACCTACTGTGTGCCCACCCACTGAACCATATGTCTCCACTAGTTGAAAAAAGCAGACTAGACTCCCCACCCTCCCTCACCTCTCAAAGTGCCCACATCCTCTCCCTACAGTCGCTACAAAGGGAGGATCAGCAGCCGCCAACCTCAAGTCCCCAGTCCTCAGGCTCTGGGAAAGTGAGGAGGCCTGAACTGTGAGCCCTGGACCCTGCTCTACTCAGGAACCCAGAACAGCTCCACTCTGAATGCCTTAGATCCAAGCCCAGACAGTTCTGTATGGATCTTGATCCAGAGGGCCATCTGGAGGCTGGGATGGGGAACAGCAGGAAACTCAGGGCCCCAAGTCTCAAGTGTGAGGTGATCAGGGCTAAAGGCTGCCTGGTGATCTGTCTGTGGGGAAGTCATTTCTATCCATAAGACTGTGGCATGGCCTTGGGTTCATCCCTGAGCAGGGACAGCTCCTGGAGGACACAGCATAGAGAAAAAGAGAAAAAAAAAAAAACCCTAAAAAGTCTCTGGAAGGAAGAAGAATGTGTTTGGGGCTTCTCTCCAGTTGTTGGGAACCCAGCACAATCATAACTTCCTGTGAAGGTTGCTGACATAGGGACAACATTTCTTTCATACAGAGATGCTTTCAAATTAAAATGTTAGGCTGCCAGTGAGCCAAGCTGAGAGCCCAAGCTCATGGGATCTTCCAGTGCGGCCTGATTCATTTCACAGCATTTCTGGGACTCTCACAAGCAAGACTAAAACTCAGTTTACATTTTTAGAAAAGCTCTTGCCCTGCCCTTCCTTGATCTAGGCTTTTACTTACCAGCTTGGTTTCCATCAGTTAACCCACAAAACATATATTGAACACATTTTAAAAAAAAAGTCCCTTAGTCACCTGTGAAGTATATACTTGGCGACACTTGCACCCACTAGTGGTTTCGTTTTTCAGAAGACCACGCCCATATCCTCAGATATGACTTTGCTCCCAGGAGCCTCTTTCTTCTGACTCTCATGTTCTGAATCTCCTTTAATCAACTCGGATTCTGCTCCAGACTCACTCATCCTGCAATTCTTTTCTGTGGCGAAGCCAAGACTCTGGCTTCACCTCAGCAGAGCTCTCTGGGGGCCCTCTGAGGGTGGTGGCAACAGTAGAAGCAGTGTTTCCACCCAGGGAGGACTTGGCAGTCTGAGCCTGAGGCGGTAAAACAGGCAGGTTCCTGGGAGAACAAGAACAGAGATGCATTAGATAAGATCGGGAATGAGAGTCTGAGAGTCCGCTGAGAGCAGTGTGGTCCCTTGGGCACTCCTGTCTTTCCTCTGGCTGCCAGACTCACACCAGCCTCCAGATGGTCACGGACTCAGCCCCAGAGATGATTTTAATGAGTGTGGGCTACAGATATGGCTTTCAGAAATTTAAGCAGTTAAAATGCATGTAGCATTTTAACAACTTTCCCTGCTCAATCCTTACATATCAAAGAGTGAAACTTTCCTGCTGGAATGAATGGGGTTAAGGAGATTGTGCAAGTGACCTGGTGCGTTTCATTTATGCAAGTGACTGACTAAGTAATTATTCTCACCTTCCTGTGACATTGTAGATACAAATTTATACTAATTAAGAGCTGCAACACTCTCCTGTCCTTGGTGACTTGGTAGAATTGAAAATCCCTGAATGGTGATGAGAAAAACCATACAACAAGGCCGCCCACCAAATCTGAGACTTCTCAGACTTCGTCTGTAGGTGTGATCCACTCCCATTCAACACCACACCGGCCTCAAACACTCACTTGAGGTTGTTTAACTGGTATTGAACTGTTAGCTGGGTGGATGCATGAATAGCTGGAAGGACACTATGGTTGTAAAAAATCACTGAAGAGGAAATCTTAAGAAGACGCTCTAGACTGGGGTGCCGACAGCTTAGTTATTGAAGTGTTTGCCTTGCAAGCATGAGGGCCTGAGCTTGGTCCCCAGAACTCATGATCCAAAAGTTAAATTAAATTATAAGCCACCAAGTAGGTGCTGTGCACTTGGAAGTGAGGGGTGGAGAAGGGAGATAAGCGGATCCCTGGGCCGCTGGCAGGCAGTAAGTGCAGAGCGGTGCTTACAGTATATACCTGCGTGTCTATTTCAGAGAGGCCAGAATTTGGGAGGAGACCTCGGCACTTTTAAAAAAAGAAATAAACAAGTAGGACTTGTTTTTCTTCTGAGGTGGAAGAATGTACAGGTTGGAGGAGGAGCTTGGAAAAGTTGTCTTGGTAACCAAGGAGGAAACAAAAACTCTGCCCTCTTCAGATTGGGCGGGGAGCCATCCTGTCCAGTCATCACCTACGCGTGTACTCACCTGATTCTCAGGCTATTAATGACCCAGGGCACCAGCTTTAGTCTTCCATTCCCGCTGGTGACGATTTGGAGCTGGTGCAGGTAAGTTCTGGGAAGAGACTTCTCGGGGCCTGGGGAGGACCTAGGGAGGACCTGGGGACACAGGAGACCTGTGCCAGTCAGCTCATAGTCACGACCTCTATTCACTGATGGTATTAGATAGAAAAGAATCACTGAGTTCCACAAACAAGCAAGCCGAGCCCCAGGGACCCTGGAGTGTTCCCTCCCACCCCCACACAGGAAGGAGTTCGAGGAAAAGGTAGGGCTAGGCACTGATATTGCAGGTATGACAAACAGGTAATGCTTGAACTCACAGCCAGGTTTCTGGAGAAATCTGCAGGCATCTGTACAAATTACTTACGCTTCCTCTCCTCTCTCTCCAAAGCTCAAACCATGACTGCTGTCAGCCTGGAATGGAATAAAAATCCATGGCCTGGACTGCAGTAAACAATCTCAGTTATTATGCTCTGATTTTGTGTCTCCTCTTGCGGCTGAGCCGTCAAGGTGAGTTCCTGGGATTTGACTGGGGGAAGGGGCACTGGGAGTTAGGGTGGCGGCAAGGAATGCTAGTCTTCCCTGTGGAACTGCTCCTTGCCTGCTTCAGTCAGTCTAAGATACATGGAGGAGCCCACGAGTAACAGAAGTCAGTTACTGCTTGGGACACAGGGGCTAGAGGAAATGGGATGTCAAGAGGCAGATAGAAATCACTAAACAGAGAGCTGTGACTGGCTGTGACGGGCACACCTTGTGATCGCTCTAGGAAGTTAGCAAGGATAGTCTCCTGTACCCAGGCGTTGGGCACTATACGAGCTATATTCTCCATTCCCTTACAATCCCCTCAGAATTCCCTGGGCTCTTTGCCCTTGAACATTACAGCAGATCAGAACACCTAATGTCTCACCGTCCATATCACACACTGCCCCTTTGTTTGTTTGTTCAGAGGACGATTTCACTTTCTAACCCTAAGCAAGTGACTCTTTCTCCCTTGGGCTCATGTCCTTATATGTTCTTTAATTACACTGAACTAGGATGACATGTGTAGTAGACTTTAGATACAACAGAGATACTGAAGTACTCTTCTAAGGGCTAAGTTATTTTTAATTTTATGTGTGTGGGTGGTTTGGCTGCATGTATATGTATTTTTGCATCACATGCATGTCTGGTGCTGGCAGAGACTAATTGTGAACTACCATGTAGGTGCTGGGATTAGAATCCTGGTCTTCTGGAGGAGGCAGCCAGAGCCTAGGCTAGGTCTTGCTGAATTTTCACCTTATTCCTAAGATTTCTCTTTCAAGGAAAAACCAGATAGACGAAACTTGGATGTTTTTGGAGAGGTATTCTTCTACAGCAAGACCTTTCAGGACATAGTAGAGAGGAAGTTTATACCATGATGGAGAGATTGGCAAAAGATGAACAGACCTTGGTCTGAAGAAATATTGCTAGACTGGGTGAAGATAATTTAGAAAGAGAAAAGAGGAGAAAAGCAGAACTCACTCTATACCACATGCTGTTGTAAAGAGAGCAAGCATACAAGGAGAATGGGCCATGGGTTCCTGAGGGCAGTATCAGCCTAGAGAGGGAGGAGAGAGAGAGAGAGCAGAGAGACAGAGACAGAGAGACAGAGACAGAGAGACAGAGACAGAGGGAAAGAGACAGAGACCAGACCTAGGAAAAGTAAGTCAGGAAGATGTACAATGGAGGATGCTGACTCCTTGAGAAAGTTCTCCATGAAATCTCTACATACTGTTTATTGTCTAGAAAAGTAGTGAGACAGGATATGAAAATACTCCTTATACATTTACATTGAGAGTAAACTCTGTAACTATAAAACAAGATTAAATTTTACCAAAGTGATCCTAAAAGAGAAATTAAACCCACAAACCTCTTTACATATCAATTTTCCATATAACCACACAGTCTAAAAATAGGTACAGGCCAATTTTCATAATTTCATAATAGTTATAATTTGATTGAATCTTAATATAATAAATAGTCATAATTTGATTATATCTTAAATTCTTTCACTGACATTGTTACTATTAACACTCAGTCTAGTCACTTGTAACATAGACTAATATTAGGGATGTTTTATGACTAATTAATACCAGTGCTAATTTTCCTTATAAGGGGATTAAAAATTGAAATAGATTATGAAAATTATGCCTTTTCAATAATATTTAGATGTCATTGTATGAACACCTAATTTTAAAAAAGAAACAGGATAGCATTGTGTAAGTTCTCCCTCATATGTACCTAGTCTACAAAAAGTCACAATGTTGTAATGATCATATTTAAAAAAAAATCAGTATACTTTTCCATAAACTTTTTGTAAAGAAAGCTCCCCATATACAGATCTGCTGTGAAAAACAATATCAGTTATAATATCATTTCACCTAATTACAGTATTAGCTACATGCTTTTCATGAAGACTTAGCTTTGGCAGAAGAGGACAAAAAAATTACCAGTAGTAGAAAAGAAACTACTGCTTTTCTAAAGGTTAATTGGTGATATTTATTAAGATCCTAAAATAACAAAATATAAATTGAAGAATGTACATATTGAGACTGAAGATGTAGTTCAGCAGTTAAGAGCACTTGCCAGTCTTCCAAAATCCCACATTCAGTTCCCACACGCATTTTGGACAACTCACAACTGCCTGTGACTTTAGGGAATCCAACACTCATCTGGACTCTGCACAAACCTACACTCACACATATACACTCATAATTAAAAGTAAAAATAAATCTTTTAAAAAGACTATGCATACCTAGTGTAATTAATTTACAAATCTTGAATATAGTGTCAAAAGAAGTGGATGCAGAAAGAGTTAGAAATCCCATTAGTCAGGTACCTGTCTCTAAACAAACACGAGAGCTAAATATCTTATGGAGAAATTAGTTTCATTTGTGGAGTTGGAGGTCCTGACCCATCATCATTTGTCATCATTGCTTAGGGTTTATGATGAGACATCGTGGTGGGAATGTGGCAGGGAAAACAGCACTCTCCCAAGTGGCTGGAATGGAAAGAGAATACAAGAAGGAGGAACGGTACCCGAATCCTTTTTAAAGATATGCGAAGCCATGTAAATATTTCATACCTCTTAAAGGTTCTGTCATCCACTAAAGCCCCACCAAAAGGGCTAATAGCATTTCATCTCTATGACATAAACCTGAGAAACTTACATTCCTAAAAGAAATGGCTTATTTGTTATCTTAGATGCTTCTGTCCATGATCAGTAGGCCCCAGTGCTTTGCACTTTGGTTGGCATATCATGATGGTTTAGATGTAAAAATGTCACCTGGAAAGTGTGTCTTCTTAGGCTCCTTCAGGGACTCTAAGCTTCCAAATGCTAAGGGGAACACCCTTGTTGGTGTCCTGCCTCAGAGAGCAAGACTACAAATAGAGCTTGTCACTCATTTTCTTTCTGACCTGTACCTGACTGTCTAGGGGGAAGGCTTCCCTGT
This sequence comes from Microtus obscurus, assembly GCA_963919715.1. Taxonomy (NCBI): domain Eukaryota; kingdom Metazoa; phylum Chordata; class Mammalia; order Rodentia; family Cricetidae; genus Microtus; species Microtus obscurus. The sequence continues at coordinate 8,156 of CAWTZC010001325.1, forward strand.
CTGACCACACAAACTCCATCCCACCCAAACATTCTGTATATACTCACACTCAAGCAGAGTCCCAGCTTTTAAAGCTAAGCAAAAGGATGTTCTGGTTCACTTATTCTTATTAGCGTGTGGATATCACCAAGAAAGCACCAACAAGGTTTCACTCCTCACAGCTGTTACATCCATGAAAAAGCCCAGCTACTGCAGAAGTATTTAATTGAAAAACTGAGCTTAGAGACATCCCCAGGAGTCCAAGGAGCCATTCTGAGCTGTCTGATACAGGTAGAAGTCTAATAATGACTGTGAATAAGTGTATTTTTCTTCTAATTTTAGAAAGATAAGAGAGTATTTTGGACAATATTCTTGACAAAGGCAATGTGAATAGCATTTGTCAAACACAGTAGAGAAATTTCTCACTGAATTTTAAAAGGGATAGCCAGGTAGTATTAACAAAACTGAACTGATGTTAAGGAGAGGGAAGAGAGAGAGAGAGAGAGAGAGAGAGAGAGAGAGAGAGAGAGAGATTGGATATTCCTCCAAGCCAGAGATCTTGAATAGCCTCCCTGATGATTATCTGAGAGAAATTCTGTATATGCTTAACCTATAAAACTGGCTACCACTTTGAGAATACAACCCCTGTTTCCTCAATTTGCTTTCATTTTTGCTTTAAGAATTTCTAAAAAGTCCATTTTTTAGCAGGTTTTGTTCCTTCTTTAATAATTCTTTAATCTATGACCTTGATGTTGATGTGTGTGAGTTTTTCCTACGCTGATATCAGTTCCATGCCTTTTGGGCTGCAGTGTCTCCTGTAGATGTCCTCTTTGGAGCTCTGTTTCTTTATCTCCTTCATGGTCATCCACAGTCCTGAGTTTCTCTTTTTGGTGGAACCTGCTGCCACTTCCAGGGACATACCACTTGCCAGGTGTACTGGAGAGTTTCACCCATTCCTGGTGCTCTGGTCCCAACTTCCCCTAAGTACAAGTACTCCAAAACTGTCAGTGTTAATTTCATTGGTCCTCCTTCAGAATTCCTTAAGCCTGCTTCATCAATGTACAGCCCATCATTAACCCAGCTCCTAAATGGATTTTTCTTGGAGATAACTGTTGCCTTTTTTTTTTTTAACATTATCTACTTTAATGTTTAGGCTTTGCTGAACTATTGTTCACAACCAGAGCAATAGTTCTGGGGCTGGAGAAGGTTTGTGCTCTTATCTATCAAATCTTTTATTGAAGTGAGAAAGAATCTATGTCATTTTTAAGATGAATGAGATGGAAAATATTGAGGATATAGAACAATAAAAAGGGGATTTTGGGGGGGAATCAAAGAGGTGGAAATCAAAGCGGTAGACTGTTGAAGAGGCAGGTAAGAAAAAGATTGAAGAAGCTGGTCAAAAAAGGAGCAGATTTCCTAGCAATCCTGTTCACACCATAGAGGTACCTAAAAAGGCAGAGGAGACCTGATTTTTTTTTTGTTTTTTTTTTTTTTTTGCATCTCCTTTCCTATTTTTTATTGGGTAATTATATTGCATGCTTGATAAATTTTATTCTATCAAAACTTTCAAATTTATATCTTAGTACTCACAAAAACAGTGGAGCACATATATACATATACATACATATATCTGTATATAAATGTGTGTGTGTGTCACCACTGCTATCCCTTTCCTTTGCACAATCTACATAATGCTCCTGTGTATGACACTACATATTTTCTTTTGTTGGTAGTAAAAACCTGTGCTGGGATGCAAGATATAACTGAAGAGAAAGAGAGGCTGAGTTTCCTGTAGTTTAAAAACAGATACCTGATTTTGAGGATGGGGTAAGGGTGTCATATACTTGTACAGATCCAAGAAATCCTTTTCAAAAGCCACTGTGCTTGTGAAGAATAGGTAGCATTAGAGGCAGAAATATAGATCTCGGAATTATTTTGTTACAGAAAGTCTCTTCCCCAAAGATTAATTGGAGCATGAGTAACATGAAACTGTGGATTTGCCATTATGCCCTCTGGACCTAAGCATTGTCATTTTGTAGCACTTCATTTAATCTCATTAAAGTTCATAGTTCCCAGTCCTATCAGGCTTGGATTTACCTCCATAACAAGCCATTAATAGTTGTAATAGCGACATCATTTCCAGAACTAATCAATCCTATACATTTTCCCACTTATCTTTAAATCCAATATTTTAAATACAAAATTTTTCCTTCAAAAAGGTGCTTAAGGGGCTATAGAGTTGGCTAAGTGTATAAGAGCACTTACTGCTTTTCCAGAGGACCTGGGTTTAATTCCTAGCACCCACATGGCAGCTCATGGTTGTCTGTAATTCCAATTCCAGGGAATTCGGTTCCCTAATATAAACATGTGTTCAGAAAAAGCATAAATGTACATAAAATAAATAAATAAATAAATAAATAAGGTGCTTAAAGCTAAAGTTTTATTTATGCTACTATTCCTCCCACATGAAGCTCATTTTTCCACAAAGAGACTACACAAGGCAATAATAATCACTGTGAACATGTTTTTTATCCTGCTTTAAATTACCAATCACTCAATACTCTGATCATGACTGCAATTTCCTCTATATAATCATCAATGACTCCTGTTTGAACTATGATGTCTATCATGGATAAACTATTGAGATCCAAAGAAGTCCAAACTTTCCAGGAAATATATATCCCCAATCTGTGTATAACTTAAAAAGAATAATGAAGAAAGCTGGGTGGTGGTGGCGCACGCCTTTAATCCCAGCACTTGGGAGGCAGAGGCATGTGGATCTCTGTGAGCTCAAGGCCAGCATGGTCTACAGAGCTAGTTCCAGGACAGGCTACAAAGCTTCAGAGAAACCCTGTCTTGAAAAACCAAAAAGAAAAAAGAAAGAAAGAAAGAAAGAAAAAAAGAAAGAAAGAAAGAAAGAAAGAAAGAAAAGAAAGAAAGAAAATGAAGAAATGTCAATGTCTTTGAGGCAAAGAATATCAATAACAGCACTTCCTTGAGTAGCAATTTGTAAAAAAAAGAATTTATTGATTACAATCTGAACCTGGCACAAATGTTATTGTTTTGATATTTAAATCCCCTAATTTTGTGCATTCATTTGTTGTAAGAGCAATTTACATAGTTTTTTGAAGTGGTCATGTCTGCCGCAATTGAATTACTTCGTTCACATCTGTCTTTGAACACCATAGATATCTATATCAGCTAATTTTGCTCTATGTTTATAGGTTCCCACAATTCCGTCATAACTTTAGAAAGTGCATAACTTTTTTATGTCTGAAGGCTTATTGATTAATCCTTGGCAATTTTCACTGCCATTATCAAAAGACAACTGTTTTAATATTATCTTTTGAATTTGTCACTTTTATTTGTTTTTCAGTGGCAACTGCAAGTTCCCCATGACATTGGCATAAGACTCAGATCTTGTATAATTTTTTAGGCAATTTAGCCATCTCTGCTACTTGATTAATAATCTCTTTATCTTGGGTATTTCCAAGTGACCAAAACTGAACAGGAACCTTTTACCTTGTTTATTGTGTCTTTTCAATATTCTTTCTAACTCTGCCCCATGCTTCTTCATCTAAGGTCCTTCTTCTAAAACCAGGGAGTATAATCACAAACAACTTGCAAGCATCTAATTGTTACAATTTTGATAATTGTGTTCCTTCTTTCTTTAAGAAGTGATGCACAAGCTGAACCCTCCCTGATTTCTATTTCATTATTCTCACTTACCTCTGTCTCTGAGGGTCCCCACTCCCTTATCTTGAATAAGATTTTAGGTCCCCATTGGGGAACAACTTGTTACCTCTCTAGATGGTGGCATTAACCTGGGAGAGCAGAACCTTAAAATGAGGCTGACTAAAGTCTCACACAATAGCCAACTTTACTATTCATAGCAGCAAACACTTATACTCTGAGGATTAAGCAAGGTCATATGAGCAAAGTCCACATGAGTTTAGGCTGCGTACAGAAGGGCCAAGTGTGTTCACAAGAGTTTAGGCTGTATACAGTCACTAGGACACCTGTACTTGGAAACATTTTTTGATAACAAAAATAAGCAGCAATTTGTAATCTGAAGCAAACCTATTTACTACACCGGGGAAGGGCACAAAAGCACATTCCAAGAACAAATCTACTTTTCGGATAAACTGAGGTTACAAGACTCTTGTCGTTTTTCTCTTTGAGTTTCCTCACAAGCTCTTAGAACTCACTCATCTTCATTTATAGCCCATGCTCTGACAAGACCCATCTCTTCTACACCAAAGTCAGGGGGGAAAAAAAAAGAAGAAAAAAATTTCTGATGATGTCAGTAAGCTGTGCCATTTCACTTCTAACCAGACACATTTTCCTAGTCGTTCAGCCTTTAAGTTCTCTTCCCATCTTCCAGCAGGTTACAACACACACACTAGTACACATGCTGGCTTTTAAAAATGTTTTTTATATATTTTATCTACTTATTATCTATCTATCTATCTATCTATCTATCTATCTATCTATCTATCTATCTATCTATCTATCTATCTATCTATGTTGGAGAGTGGCCATTTGTTCATTTCTCAGCCACCCAGACTCCTGAAATAATTAGCTCTCACTTCTTATTGGTCAACTCTTACATCTTTTTTTAAATTGATTTTTATTACGTTCTACATTTTTCTCTGCTCCCCTTCCTGCCTCTCCTCTCTCCTCTTCAACCCTCCCCCAAGGTCCCCATGCTCCCAATTTACTCAGGAGATCTTGTCTTTTTCTACTTCCCATATAGACTAGATCTATGTAAGTCTCTCTTAGTGTCCTCATTGTTGTCTAAGTTCTCTGGGATTGTGGTTTGTAGGATGGTTTTCTTTGCTTTATGTTTAAAAAACACCTGTGAGTGAATACATTTGTTAATTGTCTTTTTGTGTCTGGGTTACCTCACTCAAAATAGTGTTTTCTAGCTCCTTCCATTTTCCTGCAAAATTCAAGATGTTGTTTTTTTTTCTTTTTTTTTTCTGCTGTGTAGTACTCAATTGTGTAAATGTACCACATTTTCCTTATCCATTCTTCAGTCAAGGGGGATTTAGGTTGTTTCCAGATTCTAGTTGTGGTAAACAAAGCTGCTATGAACATAGTTGAGCATATGTCCTTGTAGCACGATTGAGCATCCTTTGGATATATACCCAAAAGTGCTATTACTGGGTCTTGAGGAAGGTTGCTTCTTAATTTTCTAAGAAATCACCACACTCACATCCAAAGGGGTTGTACCAGCTTGCATTTCCACAAGCAATGCAGAAGTGTTCCCCTTTCCCCACAACCTCTCCATCATAAGTTATCAACAGTGTTTTCAATCTTGGCCGTAACTCTTGCATCTTAATTTAACCCATCTCCATTAATTTGTGTATCACCACAAGGTCGTGGCCTGCCAGCAAAGTTTCAGCGTGTTTGTCTTCAGTGGCACTCCATGGCTTCTCCCTGACTTCGCCTTCTCTCTTCCAACATTCAGTTTATTTTTCCCCACCTACCTAAGTTCTACCCTATGAGGCCAAGCCAGTTTCTTTATTCATTAACCAATAGAAGCAACACATAGGCACAAGGACCTCCCCTTTTCTTTTTAAATGAAAAGAAAGGTTTTACCTTTAACATAGTAAAATTACATATAACAAAACAGGTATCAAGCAAGGATTACAGTTACAATATTTATATCAAATTTTTATCTATTCTTCAATTTCATCAAAGACTTCAGAAGGATATACTATTACCTAAATAAGCAGGAAGTACATTGTAAGTAACTTCCAAAACTCTAGAATTGACAGAGACATCTTGCTGCCTGGACAATCACCCAAAGTTCTTCTGTACCATTGGGACATTCAATCTTTAGCCTACAGGCCCATAGTGTCCAGTAGACTTTTCTATGAAGCAGAAAATTTCAAAGACATATTGGCCATTTATCTGTCACATTTTTTCTGTGTCCTTCAGAATGTCTGGCAGACTTTTTGCTGAATCAGGAACCCCAAAGGATGATCTCATTTTTAGGCAGGTTCAGCAGTCAATTCTCAACTCCATAAGGAACATCTTTTATGCCCATCTTCCTCTTGAAGTATATTGGTACTGCTAGGAGCAGATGTGTCTCATTGTCATAAAAAGTCTTAAATTCTTAAAAACATGCCATATTCTGAAGGTCTTGGAAAGATTTGAAGAATCTCTATCCATCTGAAATTTATCTCTGTACATCTAGAAAACCTAACTATCATGACTAGAAGTTTGACATTTATAGGTGATTATCTATTAACCAATATTTCTTAATTATATATTACATTTTCAAATGATCTGCACAAACACAATACCTTAATCAAGAGCAGAAATATACATATATATGACATAAAAAAATTTACCTTAAATTTGTATTAATAAATCGAAGTCCATACCAATGCAAATCTCTATAGCATACCCCCTTTAAATGTAAAGAAACATTTATAAACAATATTTGGAAATATGGGCATAGTCTTCTAGACTACTTTCCACTGATTGGAGGCACTGTTAATCAGGTCTTTTATGGTGTGTCCTGTGTGCTAGGTTTATCTCAGTCAGTAGTTGGGTGAAGTAATTTTTTGGGGGGGTCTTTAAGGTGTCCTTTGAGGAGGTCTTGGTCCATCAAACAACATTAGTCTGGAATTAATCCACAGGTTCTCATCTTTTGTGGAAAAAAAGAAGGACCTCTTTTCCAAAGCAGCATATCCTTAGACCCATATTTTGAATTTAAGATACCTTTAAAGTATATACATTGATTACTTAGCTCCTTCACAGTCAAAAAATTCAAAGAAATCACAATAATATACATAATCCAGACGCTCTGTGTATATTTTATCTTAATGTGGTTTATTTTTATTTACTCCTTTTAATCCATAACTGTTTGTCTTCTGTTTCTTTAAACACTTTTATATTTTTATAAACCCTTTACTTCCTTTTATAACGTTCTGTACTCTTTGTCTTCTCTCTTCCATGTCTATGTACATTTTTTAAACACATTGTGACCCATTTAGAGGTCTTTTATGTCTGAATCTGTTCTATTGTGTATCTGTAATTCTTTATTGTCCAGGAGCACATCTTAAAATGTTAAGCGTTTTTTTAAAAACTTAAGCTGTGGCATTACTAGGGTACATATGGCCCTGCCTGCTTGCTCTACACAGTCCAACATGGTGGAAGTCCGTTCACCACCTCTGCAAGCTGTTCACATTGTCTCAGTTCAAACCATGTAGTGGGTTTATGTCAAGCCATTAAGCAGTTGTAGCACTCTTGCTCACAGGCCCCATTTAAATGCTCAGCCTTCTGAAAGAACCAGAGGTCATGCTGGCAGTATCCCAGATAGCTGGCATTTTAAATATCTGGCTTTTTCCCTGCTACCTCTGAATCAGGAAAACCTCTCTTAAAAGAGCTACTGCATCCTGCAAGCTGAAAAAAAATGCAGCTAAACTTTGTCTTTCTGTATTAGCTCATATTTTATGTGGATTTTAGTTGGCCCCACATTGGGTACAAATTTGTTGAAGGGAGGCCTCTTGTTCATTTTTCAGCCATCTAGACTCCTGAAATAATCACACAGAAACTATATTAATTAAATTACTGATTGGCTCATTAGTTCTAGCTTCTTTTTGGCTAACTCTTACATCTTAATTTAACCCATCTCCATTAATCTGTGTATCACCATGGGGTCATGGCCTACCAGCAAAGTTTCAGTGTGTCTGTCTCCAGTGGCACTCCATGGCTTCTCCTGACTCTGCCTTCTCTCTTCCAACATTCAGTTTAGTTTTCCCCAATTATCCTAAGTTCTGCTCTATCAACAGGCTAAGTCAGTTTCTTTATTCATTAACCAATAAAAGCAACACATAGACAGAAGGACCTATCAGACCATATCCATCTATCTATCTATCTATCTATCTATCTATCTATCTATCTATCTATCTATCTATCTCTATTACCTATCTATTAGGTAGCAGGATCACATTCTGTACCTCAAGCTGGCTTTAATTTTTAGCAGTCCCCTTATTCAACCTCCTTAAGGGCACTAATTGCAGGCTTTTCACCAAATCAAGTTTCATTTCTAACTTGATCTATAGAAACAAATCCAGCTCACCTCCAGACTCTGCCCTTTAAAGACTCATACAATATTTTACCCCTAAAAGGGCTTCAACTTTTCCCTCTTGGGGCCAGAGGCCATATTATAGCTAGCCTGTGCCCTCTCACCCACAGAACCCAAAGCAGGTTCCCCACCCTCCAGTAGTCAACCTCAGTAAAATGTTTGGGGAGACTGAGGGTAGAGGTTTTTATATGCTTGTTTGTTTTTGTTTGTTTTTTCTAGAATGGATTTTTTTATGCAGCCTTGAGTGTCCTGGAACACACTCTGTAGACCAGGCTAGTATAGAAAGAGTTTTTCTGTCTCATCGGTCATTCCCCAAATAACCACAGAGAGTCTTATTATTAATTGTACATGCTATCCCAATAGCTCAGCCTTATTACTAACTCTTACATTTTAAGTTAACCCGTATTTCTTATCTGTGCTCTGCCACATAGCAGTCCCTTTATTAACATGGCATATTCATCCCCTGCTCCCTCCGTATCTGGCTTGTGACTCTCTGACTCTACCTTTCTTCTTCCCAGTATCCTTAGTCTGGTTTTCCCATCTAACCTTACCTTGTCCAGATATTGGCCAGTAACAGAATAGCTTACACAGTATAAAAGAATATTCTACATTTCCTCCTTTCTGTTTAATTAAAAGGGAAGGTTTTAATTTTATCATAGTAAAATTATATAGAACAAAACAGTTTTTAAGTAAGAATTAAAGTTATGATATCTAGTCCATTTGTATTTGACAAAATTAGAGAAAATAATCTATTATCAATCTTACCTTTGTGAGTCTAAAGTTTTATACCTGATTTATCTTTAATCATAACTAAGGAAAATTTAAGTCTAATTAACTCTCTCAAAGACCCCAGAAGAATGACAGGAACATCTGGCTGTCTATACAGTCATCCAAAGTTCTTCTATAACATTGGGACATCCATCTTTAGCCTACAGGCCTAGTATACCTACCTACCTGACAAACTTTTTTTTTTTTTTGCAAAGAATGGCAGTTGCATTCTTTATGTTTTGCTGGTTCAGTTTGGACAGTTTACTGTCAATAATTGAGGCAAGGGCAGTTTTTTCCCAAATGTCTAGCTTTTGCCATAAAGAAAACAAACTCCATATGGAGTTTTTCAATGCACATCATTTTCTATTAAAGTAAATGGATGTTGTCAGGAGCAGACAAGTCTCACTGTTAAGAAAAGCCTTATGTTATTAAAATATTTTAAATACCACATTCTGTAGGTCTTTGAAGTGTTTGAAGACCATCCATCTATCTAAATATATTTGTTTAACCTTATAAACATACCTAATATGACTATTATAGATGACTTATAGCCTTTATTTCTTAACTATACATTATATTTTTAAATGACCTGCGTAAGTACAATTCCCCAAACAAGAGTAGAAAAGTACATAGACTATAATAAAAATAACATTTGTATCCAAACACTAAAATGTATACCAATCTAAAATATTTGAGATTAATAGTTGTTTCTTAGATTAAAGTAGATTCAAAATTTACCCTTTTATCCCATCATTTCTATATTATATCCTCCTTTCTGTCAGAAAAAGATCTTTGAATTTAACTTCATTTCCTTTCTTTTTTAGTTTTACTATGGCAATAACAATTTGCAACCAGGGCCTCTTGAATGATAACAAACATCCACAGCCAGTATTTTGGGAATGTGGGCATCTTTGCCTAGGCTATTTCTTGTGGTTTGTGAGTGCTGGTATTTTGGGGGTAACCCTGAGAAAATTGGAATAGTCTTGGTTAAGTCTTGGCTTGAGTAGTCTGTGGAGATGGATCATCTCAACCAGAAGCCTTGAAGATGCTTTAGATGCAAAATTCTGAGAAGACTGTAACAGAGGTGTTCTGAGACATTGGATCATCTGGGCCATCCATTTTCATTGGTGTCTGGTCTCCTTGTTGTGAAAATACATAAACTTCTAAAGATCATGTGCATATCTGTATTAATACAAATATAGACTGTGTTGTACACAAATTAGTCAAAGATTTTTTTTATGCTTGAGCAGGTAAAATATATTATGTGCCTGGTAATTCTTCTAAGTTTATTTTTTATGTCTTTAGCCAGGATTTAAGGAGGGAACTTTCCCAATCAAATCTGAGTGTCTTCAACCCAGAATTAATCTACAGTTTCTCATTTTGTGTGAAAATAAAAGCATAACCTCTTCCTCAAAGCAGCATACCTTTTGATTTAAATTTAGAAGTCAAGATATTTTTAAAACATATAGGTTGATTTAATCTAGCAGTTTCCCTAATCCAATGTCTCTTAGCAGTTATTGCTCATTTATTAGCAGTCAAAAAGTTAAAGACAACACAATAGCATACAGGATACAGACTTTTTGTGTATTTTCCATCTTTATGTGCATTTTTAAAACATTATTTTACTCTTTATGTGTTTCCTTTATATATTACCTTATTTCTCTTTTAAGGACTTTATTTTTAAAGAATATGTACACACACACACACACACACACATATATATAAACACATATATACAATCATATATATGTATATACATATGAATTCTATACCCCTTTCCTTTTTTCTCCTAAGTCTTTGTATATTTTTAAATACACTGTAACACATTTAGAGGGTTTTTTTCATCTGGATCAGTCTTTACAGAGTATCTAAAATCCTTTTTGTTTTCATGAGAAAACCCCCAAACCCACCACAGAACTAAGTCTCTGGCAGGTCTCACATTGGTTGCTCAAGCCTGCAGACAGCAGCTGGGAGATATCTCTCTGAACCAGGCTAGTATAAGAGACAGTGGGACTCTACCATGTGACTTAGTTCATGCCATAATGGCAGCTGCCAGAAGATGGGTCTCTATACTGTAGTCATCATGAGGGACATGAGATTAGGAAGCCGAGTTTGTCCATTTTTGTGTATTTAGAACCTTTTTTAAGCTTTCTCAGTTCTTATATGGATATAAATGTACCACACTGGAATGCCATTTGTAGGTGGAGCTCCTCTGTCTAACAGTCAGTTCCTAAATATCCACAGAGTCTTATTATTAATTATAATTTCTAGGCCAATAGCTAAGGCTTATTAACTTGAAAATACATTTGAAATTAACCTATATTTCCTAGCTATACTCTACCACATAGAAGTACATTTATTAGCCCGGCATGTTTATCTTCTGTCTCTGTATCTAGTTGGTGACTCTCTGACACTGCCCTTCTTCCAAGTGTCCTTAGACTTGTTTTCCCACCTAACCTTATCCTGTCCAGCTATTGGCCAGTAAGTTCCTTTATTAAACCAATCACAGCATAATTTATACAGTGTAAAGGAATATTCCACAGACTGGAATATTCTCACAAAGATCTGCTGTCATCTGCCTCCTGGGGACTAGGATTAGAGGCATTGGACTACCACTACCCTGTGAGAGATTTTTTTTAACATCATCCTTTTCATTTCTTAGTGTAATTTATTACATATTTCTATAAGTTCCTTTAATAATTTTTAAATTTAGACTTCAGTGCTCACACACCCACACACAAGAGAGTACATATGCATATCCTCACTAGGTCTTGCCTGTTTGCTTGTTTATGAAGTCTTCTGTTGTAAGAGGCTGCTCGTGTGTTTCCAGCTTCCCAGACCTGAAATTATCACTCAGAAACTGTGTTAATTAAATCACTGCTTGGCCAATCACTTAAGTATATGTCTAGCTAGCTCTTATATATATAGAATTAACTCATTTCCATTATTTTATATTTTACCAAGAGGCCTTTGGCCTACCGGCAAGATTCTACTGCATCTGTCCCTAGCAGTAGCTGCATGACATCTCCTTGACTCCACCTTCTTTCTCCCCGCATTCAGTTTAGTTTACCCCATATTGAAAGAGCTGTGGGCTGCGTTCCTGCCACCCAGCTCCCGGCCGCCTGGCTAGTTTATGCCCCAAAATAATGACACACAAACTGTATTCATATAAACACTGCTTGGCCCATTTCTATTAATGTGTGTAGCACCATGAGGTGCACTTACCAGGAAGATTCTAGCCTATGTCCATCCTGGGTTGGAGCTTCATCGCATCTGCTCTGGAGAGGAGCGGCATGGCATTTGGCTCACTTCCTCTTCCTCCCAGCATTCTGTTCTGTTTACTCCACCCACTTATGTTCTAACCTATCAGGCCAAGCAGTTTCTTTATTAATTAACCAATGACCTTCCTCCATCAACCCCCCCTAGCTCTACTCTGCCCTATCAAGCCAAACCAGTTTCTTTATTCATTAACCAATAAAAAGCAGCACATATACAGAAGGACTTCCCACAACAGTCT